>QKYT01000748.1:27329-45690 GCA_003550305.1 Glomus cerebriforme
AAAAGTTCAAAGAACAAAATAAATCAAAAAAAAACAAAATTTCAAACTCTTCTCAAATACAAGTAAATACAAATTTTGTCAAAATGAATCCAACAACCATCACTGCTAAACCAGTTGTCATTGTTGCTTCTGAAGTAACAGAAAAACCTCTTAATCCTACAAATTCATGCTCTATAATGTAAATACTACAAAAAATTTTTTCTACAAAATACCAACAAATGATTTAACTGACCTATCTTTAATCAGCCTGGTGCTACGATAAAGATTTATATCCTCTTAACGGTCTAAAATTCAATTCATTATTATAAAAAATGAATAATTAATTTATTCCATATTTCTTTTTATTTAAAAAAAGTTACTTTCATAAAAAAATTTTGTAATATAAAATTTAATTGATTTCTCATATTTGTACATAATTTTATTTTCATCCTTCGAATTGAAAAACAAAATAAAATAAAATTTTTATTTTTATATAACAATAAATTCCTAAATCTCAAATGTTTTATTAAACTTGTTATAAATTGTCGTAAAACTAATATATATTTTCAAGATATCAATAACTGACCCATTTTATTAAAAAAATCTCGCTGCTACGCCTTGTTTCTCAAACGAAAATATTTCTGAGCTAAAAGAAAAAATTGAGTTCTAGAAATTATCTACATTTCGTCATGTTTTTTTTTTGTCAAAATAAAAGATTTATTTGTGAAATATACAAAAAGTGAATAAAAGTTTGCAAAGGATCAAATGTTAAAATGAAATATTCCGTCGCATCCGGCTTAGTTTTCGTCAAATAAAAACCATTTTAATTAAAACGATTAAAAAAAATTTTTTTTACATCAAATAATACAGTAGATAAGGCTGACGTTTCGATAAAAAAAAATTAGGACGTTAATCCTAAATTAGAAATTTTGTATACTCTATCGAATATAAATTTCGGCAAAATCCTATTTATCCGGCAAATAACTCTATCTGCTATATAGTTATATACAGTATATCTTGTAAATTATAGCTTAACCAATAAAATTCGATTCTATTTTAATCGTTTGTCTTCTATTTTTGTGTCGTGTGACAGTGAGACTTCCCTAATTTCGAGGAGTGGGACAAACCAAAAATTTTAAACAATTACCCCGAACAAATAATACAGCCTTAATATCGTAATCGTTCATGTATAGTAATATTTACATCACGCACTCGATAAAATGTACAACATTTGAAAATGATTGTTCACAATAGACGTGTAAATTTCTAAAAAGGGTTTATATTATACTTGAAACATTAAGGGAGAATATTAATGCATAAAGAAAGGAAATAATAGAGAAAACAGTGCATATAATAAGAAAACAATGTAAAGTTTAAATTAAATTTCGATTATTTTAGGTAAAATTCATTTGATTATAAATATAACTGATTTCGCTTTCTTAAATTTCTCAAAAACAAAATTTCAAACTCTTCTCAAATAAATACAAAAATTGTCAAAATGAATCCAACAACCATCACTGCTAAACCAGTTGTCATTGTTGCTTCTGAAGTAACAGAAAAACCTCTTAATCCTACAAATTCATGTTCTATAATGTAAATACTACAAAAAATTTTTTGAAAGCCGAAGTTTTTCCAGTCCTATATTTACACCAGTATCACCACAAAAAATTTCCATCCCACATGATTTCGGCCGGCATTATTATATTCTTGGCCTGCATTAAGAAATTAAACATGTGTAACCTATCTTTGGTGCTACGATAAAGATTTAAATTCTTTTAACGGTCTAAAAATTATTTAATAATTAATTCATTACCTAATTTTTTTTATTTAAAATTTTCTTATTTGTATATAATTTAATTTTGTTGTTCGATTAAAAAAAAAAAAGATAAATTAAAATAAAACAAAACTTTTATTTTTATAACGATAAATTTCAATAATTTATTAACTGTTTACAATAACGATAAATTGTCATAAAAAAAATAATATTTAATTTTCAGATATTAATTATTGGCCCACTTTGTTTAAAACCATCTCACCGCTGCGCCTAATTTTTCAAACGAAATAATATTATCTTTGAAATTTTAGATTAAAACTACAGAATTGCATTCTTATACTTCTTTTATCAAAAATAAAAGACTTATTTGCGCGAATAGAAGTCGGCAAAGAATCAAATTCTGAATTCTGTTTCTTTTTCTTAACTTATTAAACTACAAGCCTTTACAGAAATTGTAATTCATGATTGTTACGTTACTTGGCAGTGAGGTTCTCATTCTAAGTACTATGATTTAACAAAAAAATTAATTGTATATTATTGAACATGTTGGGTATTCTTGTTAAGGCAAGATTTAACTCCCAACGAGACAAGAGATTGTTGGATTAGTAAGCCCATTGGTTAAGAAAGGCGGTCACGAACATGTACTGTATACATACCAACAAAAGAATAAATTAGTGAAATATTATGACAATTCCTTAAAGCATGATGAAATAGAATCAAAAAAAAAATTTAGATCCATGGACTCATCATTTTACACGAGTTAATAACAAATAGCATTAGTATTTTTTTCCGAAGGACGAAAAATATTCTTGAGTATTATGGAAATATTAAATTTTTACTGTACAGTATAATCTCGATATAACGAACCCACGATATTTACCAAAAAAAATCTTATATAAAACTCAATATAACATATACCGAACTTTGTCGTCTATTATTTATTTTATTTTTATTTTTGGGTACTTTGTCGTCTATTATTAAAGTATTAATAAAAATTTTGATATACCGAACTTAGTCACGGGTTTGACTTTCATCTTAATTCCAGCCGAAAATAAAATTTCATTCACGTGACTTTTGATGTCTACTTATTTGCAGTATGTGAAGAAATTTAATTTACCGAACAACCTATATAACTGAACTTTCGTTCCTGAACTGTGAGTTCAGTATATCGAGATTTGACTGTATACGTATTTTCTAACTATTAAAGTAGAATATTCAGATCCCAAACTTACATAGATAGACCGGATTCTATTCTATTAATCTATTTGAAGATATATTGGATATATGTTCTTGATATTCGATCCTTTAACCTTTTTTTTTTTCTTTTTTGATCTACAAACATAGTTAGGACATGGCAGTAGAATATGCAAAGAATACAAAAAAAAAAAAAATTCGAGGCAAATTCCAGTTGCGTAACATTTCTAATATCTTTGGTTGAGTGATAAAACGATCAAATAATGAAAATCATTAAAATTATATGAAAAAATGAAAGAATGTTTGTTGTTGGTTTTTAGGGGAAAGTTATTTTTATTTTTATTTTATATACAATATGATGAAGAACGCAGTTATAAGTAGCTCTAATACGTAACAAATAAATTGTATAGTAAATTCTAAAACTAATTTGTACAGGAGGAATCGCCTTACCTGGTTTTTATCGAATAAAAAGAAGCACGGCTGTTAAAGAGAATTAGAAAAGAAGAATAAAGAAGAAAAATTTTTAGGGGAAGTTCCTAGCACCAGCGATATTGCATTTTGCCATATCACTTTTTCTATTGAAATTTTTCTAAAAAAAAATCATTAATTATAATATAAATATCTACTCTTTATGTATTAGTGTTTTCTCCTCCATAATTTTCTAGATTTTTCAAATGGTATATTATCATTATTGAAAAATCAAACCCGGAAACAAAAACATAATCAACTTGTTTCTTAGAAGATGTGCCTAAAGGTTGGTATGGAAGGAAGAGTTTGAAAAGTTTGAAAGTGTAATATAATCCACGCGAACAATATAATACAAAGTTACTATAATAATGATAAATATATATAAATTAAGAATAATAACGCCAGTAAATAACAACAAATCGATTCAAGAATTTCTGCTTTTCTTGATCAACTTCTTTCGAGTTTTTAATAATTCAAAATTAATTTCCATAATTCTTTAAGAATATAGTCAAATACCATCAGAAATAATTGTTATTTCTTCATGATAGTTTCGTAAAATACTTCTTTCCTAATATAAATCATCAATAATAGTAATGAATTACGATTAAAAAGAAAATTTTCTTTTTAACTATTTGGAAATATTTTTTTTTTTTTAAAAAAATACTTATTTTCTTTTCCGGGATTATTTTTTCAATTACTTCATTATATACTGTATTTTGAGATGCAGGATTATAATATACTTATTATTATTTGCAGGATGGATGATAGTTTTTTAAAGTGACATTATCATTACGTAACAACCTTTTTCTTGTATCACAAGACTTAACAGACTTAATGTCAAACATTTTTTTCTAATGAAAAAAAAATCCATTTGGTTAATATAGAATAATCAAGTATCTTCCTGTGAGAAAAAAAATTCATTGAACTATTATTTGTAAAAGTTACAACTATTAATATAAAGTATAAATTACATAATATCAATCATAATTTGGGAATTCATCGTTTGGATTTTGGTAAAAATGAATATTATTCGGTATTTGTATAATCATATTTATGGTTTTTATTAATTCTGTTTACTTGTTTCATTAATTTTTATGAAGGTTGAGTAAAATATAAGATTGATGCATGAAAATTTACAAATAATAATAATTAAATATTATATTTATTGTCAAAAAAAAAAATTATTTTTTTCTAAAAATTGGATTTGAATATTGAAATTATCCAAAATTAATACTACTATGTTTCCTAAAATAACAGTTATTTGTTTCAGAATGCATTCATTTATCATATATCTATTTCTTAATTAAGCAATTCTAATTTTTATTTATACCGATACACATTCTTTTTATTATCACCCACAGTTTTTCCTATTTGCCTTCTATATTTTGACATTTGTTTATCCATCAATTTTTTTCCATCCTATAGTTTTCGTTACATACTGTACTCCTTCTATATTCTTAATCACTTGATTTATTTTTATTTCTCCTTTTTGTTCATACATAATTATTAATTCAAATTTTGGATTCATTTTTTCTCAGCCAGTCAGCCTATTTAAAAAGACTCTGAAATATATTCTAAAGTTGTAAAATTTCCTATTTCAGAGTCCATGAAAACAATATAGTTTATTGTTTCATATATTCTTATTTGTTTAATCATTTCCATCTTACAACTCAATCTTATTTCTTCTTTCAATATTCCATCAAAAACTTTTTTTCACAGTATTTGTCGGTAAAGGAGCAATAACCGCCGATGGTGAAGAAATAGTTGATAAACTTTCCTTGATCCAACTCGTACTATGAAATCAATAATTTTGATATTCATTACTTTGTTATTTGTTTTATTAATAAAATGTCCATTGTAATATTTATTCTGGTATAAATTTATTTTTCTTAGCATTTTTTTCATCAGTTTACTGACTGAATTATAAAGCCTTGCTTGTAGGAATCCTTAACGTTCGTTAAATTTCTATTTCTTTATAGGTATCAACACCATGTGAACTCACAATTAAAGTAATTAATACAACTGAATATATAAGGAAATGAAAAATCTAAACCAACCCAGCATACACAACTATCTGACCAGTTTTTCTTTGTCTGATACGAGGAAGATCTCATAATCAGTATAAGGAAGAAAAGAGGGAATTAATTTAAAAGGAAAAATGAAAGAATAAAAAAGGGAGAATATTTATATAATATAATATTAAGGATATAAAAATGAGTCAAAATTAACAATAATACGCAAATTTTTTTTTTCACATGAAAAAATTCTTAGTTTGTTAATAACTAAATTATGATAATCGAAATCAAAAATTTACATTCAAAAAGCAAATTAAGAACATTAAAAAAAAAATACTTATTAATGGCATTTTTTTTTTGGTTGTATAATATTAAAGTGAAATTTATTGTTATAAAAAAAAATTAATTTATTGGCTCATATTTTTAATTTTTCTATTCTTTTTTTAAATGAATAAAAATAGGTTATAACCAAATTAATATTAATATTGCAAGAAATGGAAAAGAATTGTATGAAGGAAGGAAAGGAGGCGAATTTTCTAAAACATACATAAGTTTATATTTTATACCTAAAAAAACATAACTCAACCGTCTATATAAAAGATATAAATGATTCTCATTAAATGATTAAATGTTCATATGAAAAAGTTTTCTATAGCTTATTAAAATAATTCATGATTGAAAGATTGTTATCCCATTATAAAATCATAGTAAAGGAATTATTTATTAACAAATTCACAAGTTAATACATTAGACTAAGAAATAATAAAAAAATCCAAGTTAACTTCATTTTTTATTTTACACACATTCATGTGAAAATACATTTTTACTATTTTTAAAAAGTCTAAAAAAAAAAAAAAGTATAAATGAAAATAATTATAATTTTCTAAAAATAGAATGAGTTTATTTATCAATTTTTAAATTTAGTACAATGTTTTGATTATGCATATGTAAATCTTTCTTGATTTTGGAAGTTGCACTTATACAAAATTTGCCATATAAATGAAAATAATTTTTTTGTTAGTTTACATTTTTAATTTTTAAATATTTATTTAATATCTTTAAAATTATGGAGCAAAAATATCTCAGTGACGATGTAATTGAACAAATAAAAGAATTTAACCATCGTTATTTAACCGAAGAACAAAAATTATTAATTGATAAACTAATATTAAATGAAGAATTAAAAGCACGTTATAAATATTATGGTTTATGTAAAGAATGTAAACAACCTAATACTGGACGACATTGGTGTAAGTCAAGTAAAGCAAAACATTTTCAACAAAATTTCAAAAATTGGACTAGTGGTAATGATGATATTGACAAATTTATTCAAGATACTCAGCTATCAACAACTGATTGGTATAAAATATTAGAGTGGATACCCTATGATAGATTTTATGATATCAAATATATTGCAAAAGGCGGGTTTGGCGAAGTATATAAAGCAATTTGGATTGATGGATTTATACGATATTGGGATAATGAAAATCAAAATTGGGGACGAAATGGTCCTAATATAAAAGTAGCACTGAAAAGTTTAAATAATTCAAAAAATGTTAGATTAGAATTTATCAATGAGGTATAAATTAATTTACCATTAAATGAAATTTTGAAATATTATTTTTACTAATGTATTTTTTATTAAATGTTATATTTTAGATTACATCACATCATAATGTTTATATTGATGATGATTCTACTATTATTAGACTTTATGGAATAACACAAGATCCAGACACAAAAAATTATATGATGGTTTTGGAATATGCAGAAAATGGAAGTTTACGAAATTATTTAGATAAAAGTTATGATGAATTAAATTGGGAAACTAAGATTTATAATTTATGGTCTATTGCAAGAGGGCTTTATGAAATTCATGAGAATAATTTAATTCATCGAGATTTACATATTGGCAATATACTTCATAGTGGTGAACTTTCCACATATATAACTGATATGGGATTATGCAAACCAGCAGATTATAATGCATTAGAAAATACAAAAAAAAGTATTTATGGTGTTTTACCTTATATTGCTCCTGAAATTTTAAGAGGNCAAAATTATACCAAAGCTGCTGATATTTATAGTTTTGGCATAATTATGTATGAANTNATTTCTGGATTACCTCCATACCATGATGTAAGCCATGATAATAATTTAGCACTAAAAATCTGCCAAGGACTTAGACCAACTTTTAATATTAAAGTACCCCAATTGATTGTATATTTAATTAAAAGTTGTTTAGATGCAAATCCATTAAATCGACCTTCAGCACTAGAAGTTAGAAATATTTTAATGCAATGGGGTGATGAATTTACTGGTGAAGAAGCAGATGAAACAGAAATATTTAAACAAATTAACGAAGCAGATGAAATCAATGATAAATTACAAACTAAAGTTCCTTCTACTAATTTATCATATGAAACACATTCGGAAGCTATTTATACAAGTAGATTGCTTAATTTTAATAATCTTTCTGAACCAAAAAATTCAGATGATTATTATAAACAATATGATAATATTATAAACACGGAATATTCTGGTAATTAAATTATTATTTTGTTTGAAAAATATTTAAAAAAAAGTCTAATAATTTTATTTTATTTGATAGAAAATCTACAAATAGATATTTCTGATGATGGTAAATTTTTTTACTAATATTAAATTAAACTTTGTTTATGCTGACATAATTATTTTTAATTTATAATTCTATTTTTTAGATCAAAACAATGAGTCTAAAATCAAGGAAAAATTTTAAGAAAAAAAAAATCATCATTTTTGTAATATTATAGATTTTCAATCTATATTTTTTCTTCGTTTAAATGATTTTTTAATATGATTATTTTATGTTAATTATTTTTTTAATACAAAATAACATGTTATCAGTTTTAAAAAATTACGTTTTCTGTGAAGTATAAATTATTTTTTATGACAAATTATTATACATGGACTAGTAAAAAATTTAAATAAAATTATTTAACAAACTATCTAAAGTATGAATTTTTTTTTCAATTTATATTAAAGTTTTAATCTCTTTATCATGGTGGTTTAACTCTTATAATCTCAATTTATTTAAATAAATATTGAAAAATTCTCAATCCAGATATTTCTAAATTATTATAAATTTATATAATCTAAAAGGTTTTAGATTTGAAGTTTGAATCATTTTATTTCTTTTTATGCAATAATCTAAGGCGAATCCCATATACTGTATGTTAATTGAGTGGTGATAATGTTGCCTAAAATCATTCATATATACAAAATTATTCTTGTTCCAGAAATTTATTATTGTTTCATTGTATCCATTATTCAAAATACTAGTAGTATATCATTTAAGAAATTAATTTTTTTATCCTTACTGAACCAATATCACTTATATGATATGATATTATATATATATATTTTTTATACCTCCCATAATCATAAATTTTAATGAAAAATCAATATTGTTAGTATATGAACCAATTACAGTATTTGCAGCATAATGCATTTCATTCTTCTAAAAATTTCAAAAATTAACTTCATGAACATTCTATGCATATATCATAAGCCGTCCATTGTGGCTCATATGTTTTAAAGAAAATCTAATTTTATATTAACAAAAATAAATGTTTGTAATTTAGTATATGATTTATGATAATAAACATTCGAATTGGATCTTTTCAAAAAAAATAATTTCATTATTTACAGTATCTTCAAGAGAATTAATTTCACTTACTGATCCAAAAAAATTGGTCTCCAATTTTATTAGTATATATTAGTATAATATAAAGATACCTTATAGTATAAGAAATTAACAATAATTTCATAAGCTTGGAGATTGGTTTAAATTTTCAGAGTTTGCTACGAGTATAATATCATCACGTAAAATAGGGTGTGATGTGAAATATACTCAAATAACAAATAAGACAGGCAAGGCTAGACTTTCCATTCATGGTATTGTGGAAATACACCCGATTTATTATCTAAGTAAATGTTACATAGAAAGTTAAAACACGTATTTTTCTATCAATGTTGTAATTCAGTAATAGAGAAAGAGAGGCTACCATTTATTTAATTATATAAGCGAACGAGTTCAATAGGAAACAATTATTTGATTATTATTTTATAATTTTTATTTGAAATATAGAATGTTTAATTTAAAAATACAGCAAAAATTCATATGAAAGATTTAGTTGGATTCAATTAGTTGGTTTAGAAGCTCTCTATGTAAATGTAATGGTAAGATTTAGTCAAATATAAAGAATATAAATATTAAGAAAGTTGTGGAAATTTATTAATTTTTTTCTAAACTGTATTACTACATCAACCGAAAAGGATTCAAAAGATTACATGGTTTCATAGGAACCTTTTTTTTTCAAATACATTATCTCGTTTGTATATATATTTTTTTCTTACTGAAAGTTGGCTTCATTTTTCTTTTACAATATCATTATCTAAATTCTTATTAATAAATTGTTTAAACTAATAAACCTTTGTCCCTATAAATCATTTATCAAAATCCTCTAAAAAGTACAATTGTAATTAAAAAGAATTATTTATCATTAGCGCTGATTCTTCCTTAATAATATCAAAATTATGAGATAATATCATTGCTTTAAGGTATAGAGTTCCGAATAAATCAGAATTTTGATTTACCTTTAGCAGATCATATGCAAGAATATTGTAGCCATTATATTGGATAGGGCTTTTCCTATTTAACATTTCAAACAGATAAGAGGATTTATTTATACTTGAAATATTATTCAGCTTTTTTTTTCACAAATTATTATTAATGAAAAATCTTAATAGCTACTAGTATGAGATGTTTAGAAAAGATATATAGTTTAAAAAAAAAAGAAAACAATCTTCAATATGGGACGTAATTCAAAATTTTTTCAGAAATTATTTAATATCATTAAACATCTTTAACTTTTGAAATAAAGTCAGAAAGTGTACAAATGAAATGAAATGAAAATATAAAAACCTATAAAAATAATTGAAAACAAAATAAGTAGAACCGCAAAGAATTAAAACGTAGAACCTGTTATCTTCATCTCTTTTTATAACAAATTTATCAAAAGAAAAAAAAAATTCTAAAGGAACTGAAAGATAGTAAAAAAAAAAACATTAAACAGTAGTAAAATAATTTCAGATGATTTCTTTCAAAGCATACTCTTATAACAAATTATTACCAAAATGATATACGAATATTTCACATGGATTCAAATTATTTTCAAGACAGATCAGTCTTATTAAATTATTTAAATTTTATTTTATTTAAATGTAAAAATAATGATAGCCAAGACATTTAAAAAAAAAAGTTTTTCGTTAAAAAAATTTCCTCTGAAACAACTATAATCCGAGATAAAATTTTAATAAATAGTTTTTATCTGAATAAACAATTTTTTTTTTTCATTGCTAAACTATTTATAATATAAATAAAGATCAGTACGAAGAACACATCAGTCCTACAATCTGATCAATCGATCAATATGATCCTAATAAGTCCTGAAACTAAAATTTTAAACCATCAGGACAGTCAAAATTTGCAATATGCGTTTATGAATCCATTTAAATTAAATTTCACATCATTGGATTGGGTTATTTAAAATGTTAAAAATTACTTTATAGTTTAAATTACTTTATCATTCTAGTCATGAATTGCAAAATTTCATGAAAAATGTGACAATAAAGGACAAACTAGTTGATATTTGTTAAATTGATAGTGCTTGGGATCAGGAAAGCAATCCATGTTTTTATCTTAAAATTAATATCATTAAATTTTTATGTGAAGATTAAATATATTATTTCTTAAGGCATAACTAATAAATTTATTTTCATGTGATCAAATAAAACTAAATATAATGAATTCTCATGACACAACATTTGTAAATTTTACAAATGGTAATATAAATAAAAGTATAAATACCCTAAGTTTTTTTTTTCTCTATTTTTTATTTTAAACTAAACTTCACTTTAAAATTCCCTTATATTGTATATGATACTTTTCTCATTACAGCAAGGAAAAACCAGTCGTCTCTCCTAACTGCTGGTTTGGTTTAGATTAGAATCTTTCTCTTTATTTACTTTATATTATATTTATAAAAATAAAAGAGCAAGATAAAACAGAAATAGTAAATAATTTAAAAGCTTTATTTCGTGGAAATGAAAATGATAAATAAAGACAAGAAAGATAATGAGGTATGTGTTATATATGGATTTTAAGTTGTGAGTTATTTATAGTTAATTGTATTACCATTTCTTTTAATACCAAAACCATAGCATCACATATATTAAAAAGGACACCTATGGGAATGTGACTGGAGTTAGCAAGAGAAAGCTTAAATGCAACTAAGAATGAAAAAAAGAAAACAAGGTTAATATCAAGAGATATCCATAACTGAAGAAAAAAACTAAATAACTTTTATTTAGACGTAAATGGAATTTGAAAATAAAAGGAAATGTTGATATTATATAGGATAAAATGGATATTCATGATGGGCTATAGCAATCAAGTATAATTAACAATCAAATGGAAATTTTTAATATTCCATCTTCACATAAAAATGTAACCAACAGAGACAACAATAGTCAAGTAATAACATTTAGATATGGCTGAAATTAACAATGAAATAATGAAATAGGAAAGTAGTGAAGTATAAAATAGGTGTTTGAGAAAATGTGATAAGTAATATTAATCATGTAAAAATGTAAATGGAAACTATTAAAGTAAATAAATTACAGGTAAGTGCAATTGCATTCCAGTTACCAGACATGTTGATGGACAATGACATCTGTCAAATTATCTAGCTGAATAAAACCTTTTTTTATTAATTAATATTTTCATTTAATTAAAAGAAATTAAAATTTTTTTTTTGGCCGGACAGGTTGCCGGTTATTAATATTTGTTGAACTATCTGACCGATTCTACTGCATACTTATTAATTATTTATTTTTTTTTTCTTTTTCATTTTCAGTAAGATTTGGGCTTATTAATTAATAAAAATCAGTGCTTATTGTAACACATTCATTTTTTTTTTTTTACAATTTATTAAAATAACGTTTATAAATGAATGAAAGTAAAAATTTGGTTTTTTAATCGAATTTAAAAAAATTCCTTGATATTAAAAAAAAAAACTGCTATACCCATGCCTTTAACCTAAAACTTTATTTTTATTAAAATTTTAATAAAATCATATTTATATATTTATTTAGTTTATATAACACAAATAAAATTAACTGTGGGGGGCAAAGTCCCCCTGCATGTGGCAAAATGCTAGTTACTTTAATAAAATTGAGTACAATCAGTTAAAAAAAAAATAAACAAATAAACAATAATTTATTAATCTTTTTAAAAACTTTTTTTTAGTTTCAACCCTTCTCAATGAATGAATCGATACTTATTGATAATTAACAATGATAACTGATAAGATTATTTTTTTCAATTCATTTTTTTTTTGATTATTTTTAATAAAAGTTAATTTATTAAATAATAAATAATAATTTCTTTTTTTTAATTAATTTTTGCACATGTGGTCAGCGTAGTACATTTTGCACTTTTTGTAATAGATTCATAGCTTAACCAATTTGTTTAAATACTACATAAGGAATTCAAAGTCTAGAAATTTGGTACTATTAAATTTCCTGCACCATTTTGCCTATGATATTAAACAAGCAACTTGGTCTCTTCACAATCATAATTTTAGAAACTGGGAACTTTCTCAACAGATCAGACAAAAGGAAAAATTTTTTTTTTCAAAGACACCAAATCTTCCTAAAAATGCATACATTATTTATTCCACCCAACTTATGGCTTATTTGGGCCTCATCTAATTTTTTACACTCGGGACCATAAATTTCATAGAAAATATTTTGATTTTACAACTTTTAATATGTCTTCTTTTCTTTAGATTTAGATTTTATTTTTTTTTCTTTATATAATTTAGACAAATTTTTATTTTTATCTCTTCATGATTTGTTCCCCCAATATTTTCTCACTCATCTCTCCCACTTTGGCGAACAATATAGAATTTTTAAGTACAAGTATCACACAACATATGCAATCTAATTAAAAACTGTTGGTAAGAATAAGGGGGCTTAGTTAATTCGTCTGAAATAAAAATAAAAAAAATTCATATGATTGACTTTATAATATTTTATGCAACACTAATCTAAGAAAAGATTTTCAAAAATAATAAGATTAAAAATATATTAAATTTATTGGTCACTACCACTACTTATGAATAGTAACTTTAAACTCGAATGTGAAACCTAATATTGGAGAAATTATGATCTAATATAACAGATGGTGCAACATGTAAAAAATACGGATTGTGACTCAAATGTATAATTATACTTAGCCGATTAGCTCGATTGGCTCATGATTAAAAATAAATAAATTTGGTAATAAAAATGAACAAATAAATCTAAATTAAGTAAATTAAGTGGTACATTGCATAATCAATAATAAAAATACATAATAAGTTTTTATGACATATCTCTTGTAAATTTTACAAAAGATAAAAATATATATATATAATACCTACCATTTTTCTTTTAAATTTTTTTTTAAAAAACTAGATTTACTGAATTCTTTCTTCAAACTCTTTTCTCTCTATAATTTTATTTTCTCTCTATAACCCTCTTAAAAATGAACTACCCCTTTAAACTCCTTCTTTTATCTTTCCTTATACTGTATATAGGGGGTCTTCCTCGTATCAGGCAAGGAAGGTCCAGTCAGGTAATCGAGTATCTCAGCATCTCCTCTATCTGGCTGGTTTGGTATTTTTTATAAATTCCTTTAAACTTCCTCTTATCTTCCTTATACTGTATATAGAGGTTTTCCTCGTATCAGGCAAGGAAAGGCCAGTTAGATAGTTGAGTATTTCCTATCTCTGGTTTGGTTTAGATTAGAATTCCCTTTTACTTTTATCCTTAGTATTTTATCATAACATGGGAATAGTTCCGTAATGCTATCATTTAAAGAGAACAAAAGAACAGCAAAAGGAAGACAATTTTAAATGATCTACAGATCTAGAAGATAAGTTACGAAGTTTTGTCTATATTTCCAGATATAAAAAAAGAAGAAATTGAAACAAATTGAACATAAAATACTGCATGGAGAAGCAGCAAACAATCTAAAAGAATTTAATGATAATGAAAGAACTATAATGACAGAAGAATTATGCAAAACAGAGAAAACAAACAAATTAACATGTTTCTCTAAAGACAAGAAATAAAAAATGGAGTTTCACGGATAGAGAAAAAACAAATAATAACAAAATCATTCAAAACAGAAATGAAAATTATAATGAAAAGGTGAAAAAAGCAAGAATCAGAAGAATTATTCACAAAGACTAATTTGTTTGCTGTTGTAATCTCAAGACAAATACTGTGGATTTTTCATCAGACACGTCGATTGCAGATTAACGGCTTTTGGACGACTTCAACTAAATTCTAATTGGAAAATTATTTATTAATGTGAATAATAGTCACTAGGAAATGATAATTCGTCAAATTCTACCNAGAAAGGAAGATATTATGCAGAAGGAATGTATATTTGTGNGAGAGAACAAAGTACTGTAAAAGCACATGGAAGATGACATAATAACTGAAATTTGGCATTGATAGAAAATATTGTTAAAGATGCATGAAAGTATAATATTAAAAATAACAACAAAAGAAGAATAATAGAGAATATTAAATAATGTTGGATGGGATTGCTAATAGTATCGAATAAAGTAATAAGCGATATATGAATAAAAATAGTAAAATTAATGATTTATTTAGAATAGATTAGAAATATAGAAAAAAAATATAACTAGAAATAGATTTAATACTGATATTACTAATAATATAATAAGACTGTTCATATATTATTTTAACAAACTTTAAAATTATTTAGACTAATTTCTCTGAACTTAAAAGATTTTTTTAAAGAAAAATAAAATAAATAAATAAATAAAAATCAATAAATATTTTGATGAAAAATTTTTTTTGATTTATGATGCTATTTTCTGTTTATTATATATATATATATATATTTTTCTTCCATTTATACAATTATAATTGGATACCTATAACCAATTATAATTTTCATTTTAGTGGTTTCATCCTCTATTATAACAGGTTGCAGTTGAGTGATATTATCAAATGTGTTAACCTAAGTATAATTCATTAAATTCAATATTATTGGAGAAAAAATTTTTTTTAAAAATCAATTAAATAATGAATTATCAAAGCCACAATCATATATGATTTCCAACTAAATCAACAAGTGAAGGTATATTACCAACAATCAATGATACTTGTGGTAATGTTGCGGGCAAAACTATTTTTCAAAATTTGAAACGTTTCGGCCGAGTGAACTTTCTATTGGCTTCGAAACCCTAATTTGGAAATATTTTTATATATCAAAATGGGCGAAACTAGTTATTATGGAAAAGAAGCCCTTTTTATGAAAGGGCCGGAAATTCGTGAAAAACTCAATAAAATTATAATTAATGCACTAAATGAATATGATAGAGGAAACCATCAGGATTTTTTTAAACAACTATCTGAAGAATATGATAAAGATAATGAAAAATATCCCACCATCTTTTTAAATTCAAGGAGCATGGTGTTGTTATTATTCCAAAAGATATAATAGATACACTTTTAAAGCATGGTTTTAGGTCAGATGGCATTGCTTATTTATTGAATTTACTTGGAGAAGTCTTAAGTAGCGGAAAAATAAAAATTAGCTAAAAAGCTGGATAACCGCATTAATGAATTCCGTAGTGTTAGAAAATTTAAAAGATGTTTCAAAACATTTCAAGATACTGTTTTACTTAAAGAGTATAGTAATATAGCTAATGAGTACATGGATGATGCTCAAGAAGATTGGAAGAAATGTATAATATTGCAAAAATTAATCTTGTATGTTAAGTGGTTGCGAGAATGGATTAGACCGGGCTAGAGGCCTGCATTATGCCCTTTTTCATGACCCGGCCCGGCCCGGAATTAAAATAATATATAAAATGCCAGCCCGGCCCGGCCCAGACTTAAATTTATACATAAAATGCCGGCCCGGCCCGGCCCGCATTAATATATCAAAAACCCAGCCCGGACTGGACCCGGACCGGAATTTTTAAATATAATATAGTGGGTTTTTAGGTAAATAACTTATTTGTCTTGTAATTTTTTTTAATAATAATTTATTTATATTTAAATATTTTTAACAAAAAATTTATTTTTTTTTTTTGAAATGTTTTTAATAAATCAACTCAGCTATAAATAATCTGTAGTTTAGAAAGAGTTTTCTATGTTAGTCAATCAATCTGTTGCGTTATGCAAAGCGCAGCATTTAATGATCCCAGTCCAAAATTTAATAGAAACAATTTAATTCTGATATGTCTTTTTTTGAATATTTTTTAAAAAAAATAAATTNTCTAAAATCAGTACATTATTTTATTTTATTTATATCTAATACATACTGACAGTGTGAAAATATATAAGTATATTCCTATATCAGTAAGGACCTAAAAAGGCGATTAGATGTATCTCCCAAAATAACTCCCATCTGTTTATCTATATAACTTGTTTTCCAAAGAATTAACCAAATAGATGACTGTACTCGCTTTACTATAATTCACGTGACAGGACAAAATTAACAAAAAACTAATACTAGAAAAAGATAATTTCAGATCGAGGCCTGAATACATATAAGAAAACCCTATAAAAATAACTAAGGGAGGCAAGCCTCTTGCCTTTTTATGCTATCTCTATTAAAATTTACCATTATACCCATCCATTTAAGACCTACTACTCCCACGTAACTTATTCTTTTTTCCTTTTCTTGACCCAGATTTTTCTTGCCCCGCCAATATTTTAGCTAAGGCTTTTGCCAAGATATCCGCTATGCTATCTTGTTTACGACCTTCCTTTTTCTTGTTCGATTTATTCTTTGACGACGAAGTGTCCTTCGATTTTTTCTTATCTGAGCCCTTTTTTTTGGAATCATTTTTCTTATTATATTTGCCTCCAGCTTTTTCCCTCTTTTCTTGCCTTTACCTATAATTATCACGATTCCATTTATATTTGACGTTATTGATCGTGATTGGGTGTTGACATGCCTTAACCACGTCCGCTTGTTTTTCAAAGAAACCAATCAGTTTCTTATTACCTTTGTTATCTTTAACTATTTTGATCGATTTAAAAGGATTATTTATGGTTGCATCTACTTCCATATAAATCTTCAATTCTGTTAAATCGTCCGGCAGATTTCTAATTACGGCTTGGTGATGTAGTCTCTCTTTTCTCATTTCAAGAGTCCAATCTCCTGGAAACCATCTGACTATCATACTACCTAATGCTGTTTGCCACAATTGATGTATTTCAAGGTTTTCTATTTTTTTGTTCTTAGTACTACCGTAGCTTTTACACTGTAGTATTTATCTTGTTTTCTCAATGTAGCTTTAATTAATGATCCTAAATGTTTGTTTATAGCCTCCATTATTTTTTCCGCGTCCCAGTCACCTGGAACATCATATAACATTATATCACGTATATTATTTTTTAATTTAGGTGGTACTGTGTGTCCCGTGATAATGTAAGGCATAAATTCTTTTTTCTTAAGCTTCTTTTTTTTTGAACTCTCATCAGGTTTTCTTACTTCTTCAGTAGTTTGTGGCTTTGGATTTTCTTTGTCTGTTTCCATGTGTACCACTTCCTGATTTGGTTGTTGATCATTACTTTGCGTCATGTATAATGATTCGGCGTTGGCGATTTCTATCCTTTCGATCGTGTCATTGGTGTCTATTGTTGATGTTGATCCCTTACGCGTACTTGATATGGTAATATCTTCATCTTCTATGACTATTGGTTTTTGCTCTGCAGAAACATCGACCTTACTCTTTTGGTTGAGTGACGTAGGTGTCTTGCTTGCCGCAGCAAGCTTCGCTTTGAGCTC
>QKYT01000749.1:0-16516 GCA_003550305.1 Glomus cerebriforme
ATAATTGTAATATTATTAATCTTTTTTCTTAATTAAATTTATTAATTCTTTTACATTTTTTCTGCTAAGTTATTTGATAGAAGGATTCTTTTTATTTATTTATTACATAGGTCAACCAAATTACAAAGTACAATATATTTTTGATGTAAAATTTGGTGATGCATATATAAGTATCAGTTATAAAATGTTTAAAAAAAATTTATTCTTTTACTATTTTAATATATCCATACATATTATATTTATCTAATAGCATGTCCATTAATCAATATTCTAAATAATTAATCTAAATAAATATTGTTTTTAAAAATAAAGAAAATATTAAAAAAAAAAAAAATCTTTTTATGGGTTAATCCCAATTAATTTCAACCTCATAAACATTATAAATATTACAATTCCCATAAATTGAATAAAATTTTAAATTTCTTTCATGTAATTCTGAAGTTCTATAAACTAAATTTTTTAATTCATTCATATTTCCATCACAACAACATACTAAAACTTTTAAAAATGCACCACATTTCTTAAGAAGAAATGTAAAATTATCTTGAGAAATTGGACAATTTAAAATTCTTAATATTTGAAGATTTGGTGAACAATATTGAATAAAATTAAACATAAGTTGATTAGATATATATGTAGGTCTGAAATTATATACTATACTAATTGTTTTCAAATTTTTACATTGATCCATAATTTTAAAAAGTAACATCATATCAGATTGACTTTCAATAACTAGGAAAATTTTTTTTAAATTATAACATAAATCTGATAAAGTTGAAAGAATTTCAGTTATACCTGATAAATCTTGACATAAATGAATCTTTTTTAAATTTTTACCATTATTCTTAATAAATACTTTCATTTCATTTACAACATTATCTAAAATAAAAGTACCATTTGAAAATTTCAAATTTTCAAGATTAGGAAAAATAATACTAGTTAAAAGATCAATTGGACCTTCAAAGAGAACATCATCAAAAGATAATTTCTTAAGTTTTTTACATTTTGCCAAATATTTTAATTGTTCATTTCTAATTTCACCATATGAAATTTTAAGACTTTCTAAAGTTTCAGCTACCATTCCTTGTAAACCTTCAATGGTTGTATTATTAATATCTTCAGTAGCAGAATAACTTAATGATTTGAGATTTTTTTGAACTTGTAATAATTCTTTCAATTTAACATAATCATTCCTCCATATATTAATATATAATTCATTTATTTCATGTGAACATTCTTTGATTTTATTAATTATAGAATGTTTATAAAAATTTCCATCACATGATAATTCTTTAAGTCCAGTAAAACATTTATGAATATCATCTATTCCATTGAAAAGAATACCAAAATAATCATTAGGAATGGCATAAGTTTTCCAAAAAGAATGTTCATTATTAATATCCAAATTAAGTTTTTGAATCCCTTTACTTTTTTTAATGATTATTTTAAAAATGGATTCAAAGAAAGCCAATTCTTCTAAATCTTCCATTTCATAATGATAATAATGTTTCTTAAGAGTAGAGAAATTATAAATAAATTTATCCCCATTTTTATTAAAACAATCTTTTCTTAAAGTTAATCTAAATCTTTTATTTTTAGATATCCATTCTTCAATTAACAAAAATATTTTAGAAATATCTAATTGTCTAATAAAAGATGGATAATCAAAAAGTGTAGTTCTTGGAATTTCAATTCTTTGATCATTGATTTTAAGAATTTTTTTTTGTGGTTTATCAAGAAAAAATAAGATGATTGAAATTATTTTATAAAGATTTTTTGGTGAATTTTCGATATGAAATGGTTTTTTCCATAAATAATGAATTCCAAATTTACACCATGTTCTATTTATTAATATAATTGATCGTAATGTTTTTATGTCATCTTCATTAACATGACTAAGAATTTCTTCAATGGTTTCAACGGGTAATGATAACATTTTTTTTTTTTAATATATATATACACAGTATATATATATATATAATTGTTGGGGGAAATGAGCGAAAGAAAGGGGAAAAAAATTTTTTTTTTTTTTTTGATCTATTTGTGAAACCATTAATAATACGCCGTGATCATCATCGGATGAAGAATGATTATCAATTTTTAATACTTCTTAATTTATTTGAATATATCATTACATTCCACGTTCACGCAAATACTTTTAGAAATCAAAATCTGGGGATGTAAAAGTGAAAAAAAAGTGGTCAAAATTATCATTAATTTGGCTGGAATTAAAGTATATTCATTCATTTAGAACTTTAAAATTTTGGCCAACCAGCCTGAATTATGTGTATTATTTCTTAGCGATATTATTTGTTCCTTCTAATTTTTCTTACCATTTCCAATACAGTACAGGAATTTTTATTTTTTGAAAATCACAAAAAACTCATTTTTATAATAAACTACAACAATAATTAAGATGGCGATAATAAAATAACTATCAAATATCTAATCGCTATTATTAGAACGAAACTATCCAAATTAGAAATGTTAGTATTACAAATTTTTAACTTATTGGTTTTGATGTCTTATCGCTTTTTTTAAAAGAAATATATTTGTTAGCTCACTCGACGGATGGCAAAGTCAGAGTTTTAATCAAAGAGGATAGAGTGGAACAGTACAGAATGATGGAGTATTTGTGGATTATAACGCTTGCACCGGTCGTTTGAATAGTTTATAAATCCACAAATATTTACATTATGATTTACATTTAATTTCTTGTCAATTTGTATTTGTTAATTTTATTTCCCGGCCAGCTTACAGGACAGCAGATCATTTGTCGATCGATTCACAGAAGCTTTCCGTTTTAGCTATCCCATGATTTTTAAATTTAGCTATAATTTTATCTGATTAATATTTTTATATCATTTTCTAAGAAATCTTTTTACAAAAATGTGAAAAAAATTTTTTTTTTTTTCTTTAAAAAAACTAAAGCAACACCACATTGATCATCAAATCATAATAGGAATTTGATTCCGTGAGATCTACAATGGAAAATTATTTCCGAAGTAATGATCTAAATCAAGTAAATTTTAGGAATTTGAGTTGGACAAACTCTTTATTTTAGTAAGATGGATTTTATATCGGAAAAAATTTTTTCTATAAAGAAATTCTATATAGAATCGGACAAAATAATAAATACGGTATCCATTTTTCAAATTCGAAAACAAAATGGAACTTACAAATACTTTTAATGAAAATTCTTTTAATCCAACGCCAAGATTAAAATCTAGCCCTGTACGGCTGTACCGATTCTATTTATTCCTTTCAATATAAATGAGAAAAATTGTAGTTGTTGTGGAGATTATTATTCTGTGACACTTTTATCGCAAAAATTGCTTATCTAAATATTTTAAGGATAATAATGCTGATACATACTTGGATGTGCATACACGACGATGTAGTAAGTCTAACAGTGAAATAAATAAAAATAGTCTAGAATGGTGTGAAAATTTCTTAGTATGGATGTATAATCATGCTGCTGGCAAGGAGGTTTCACAATTTAAACAAATACTTCCTTTATCAAATGCAAATGATTTTTATAATAGACAATTAATCGAAAGCGAAAAAGTTTGTAAATTATGTGGGAAATTAATTTGTGAACAGACTTTTTTTTGTTCAAATTGCTATCTAATTTCTTCCGGATGGATAGAATCAACTTTGACTAAAAAACCTATTCCGATTCTTTATTTGCCATGGTGGGATACTTATAATGATTGTGTATCTTGTAAAGAAAAGTTAACATTTTTATCTAACTGTCAAAAATGATGTTCATATTGCGTTATATTTTATTCTGAATGTAGATATTGTTTGACGACGAATATTATTTTTGGAATTGCAGATCAATCTCAATGTAAAGAATATCATTTATTACTGTTGATATGACAAATATTAAGGAACATTTTCTAGAAATCAATATTAAGCATCACAAGCAGATTGCTAATTATGTGAATAATGTTAATAAAAATTCTAATCCATTAGAAGTATATAATTTTATAAGTAGCCTTTATATTCCTTTAAAACCGTTAATAGATTGGATTTCATATTCTCAAGTTACAACTATACCAATTATGTTTATTTCATTTAATGGTAGTAAATACTGTCATTATTGTAAAAGGGAATATTCTGAAACACTTCTATTTAAACAAAAATATTGCAAGCATTGTTTGTTTTTATATATTGCATATACAACAGATAATATCAATATCAAAAATATAATGGATGTATGTATTTGTGCAAAAATGTGATAAACATGAACCAAGAGATTTAGATTTTTATACGCAAAATATTCAAGAATGGTGTAAAATCTGTTCTGAAGTTTTGTATTTTAATCAAATAGTAAATAATTATGAAAAGCAAAAAATTATTAAAGGCGAAAAAGATTGTAAATTATGTGGAAAATTAATTTATCAAAAAATATTTTCAAATTCTTCAAATGAAATTGAGTTTAGATTGTGTTCAGATTGTTATCAAATTTCTTCTGGATGGGTAGAATCAACTTTAACCAAAAAATCAATTCCAATTCTTTATTTGCCATGGTGGGATGCTAATGGGAGTTGCATAATTTGTGATCATTTCCTAGAAATTGAACCATCTAATTATCAATGTCAAAAATGGTGTTCAAATTGCTTTACAATTTATGTCGGATGTAGATATTGTTTGACAACAAATATTATTTTTGGAATTACGAGTAAATCTCAATGTAAAAAATGCAAAAGAATATTATTTATTACTATTGATACAAAACAAACTATTGAAGTATGTCTTATTCCTATAGACATTTATATGTATAATCGCGATCTTATTTCTAATAAAATAAATAATATTGATGAAAATTTCAATCCATTAGAGATATATAATCTTTTTAATATTATACAAATTCTTTCAAAACTGAAAGCAGAATGGATTTTATATTCTCAACTCACAAATTTCATAAAAATAGCAAAAGGAGGATATGGTATTATTTATGAAGCATCATGGGACATGTGGAACAATAGAAGGCAATATGAAACTGTTAATTTTAGGTAACATTTTATCAACATTATTATGACAAGTTTGAGAATATTATAAAATATTATGGTATTACACAAGATCCTATAACAAAAGAACATATGATAATAATGGAATATGCATTTGGAGGAGATTTACATAGTTATTTACAAAAAAATTTTGCAAATATTACATGGAAAGATAAATTAGCTATTCTGTTAGATATTTCAAGAGGGTATTAAAATTTTCATTATATTAATTAATGTTTTATCAATTAATTGCATTAAATTGATTAGCTTTTTTTTTAATATTAGATTTCATTCTATTCATAAAGAGAATTTTATACATTGAGACTTACATAGTGGAAATATATTATTGACATCAAAAATGGAAAATTGGAGATTTAGGATTATCACAACCTGCAAATAGTACTTCATTAGATAATGAAATATATGGAGTAACGCCTTATATTGCACCGGAAATATTTGAAGGTGCTGAATTTTCAAAAGAATCTGATATTTATAGTATGAGTATGATTATGTGGGAATTAACAACAGGTTGTAAACCTTTTGCTAATATCGAACATGATGATATTAATTTTATTTATCTGAAATTACAAATGATACTCCAGAAGATTTTGCAAATTTAATGAAAAAATGTTGGAATCCTGATCCTAAAAAAAGACCTTCAGCAATGGTTGTTTATAAAACGATTAATCTTTTGTTATCTAATATTAATGAATTTAATCAAGCTGAAGAAATACGATTAGAATTAATAAAATTAAAGATGCTTGGTCCAGAATTTTGTGAAAAATCTCATTCAAGAGCAATTTATACAAGTAGATCATTAAGTTCTTTGATTTCCGGATCATCTAGTAATTCATCATCGTTTAATACGAAAGAAAGTATGTAAAATAATATTTCTTTTATAAAGTTTTAACATCAATAACGTCAAAGAATTTATTGTTTTTTAACACATTTTTTTTAGAGTATATTACAAAAGAGTTTGAATTTGATATAGATGATTGAAGATGAAACTCAGGATGATAGTATTAATGATAGTAATTAAATTAATCTGTAATCATCATAAATTATTTAATTATTATTTATTTTTTTTTTTAAAAAAAAAAATAGGAAAATATATTAAAACCAACAATAATATTAACAGAGAACATAAAGAATAGTAGATTGTTTTTAATGGAACAAAATTTTATTATCATAGACTTATTTTTTTATTTTCTATTTCTATTTATATATTCACTGAAACGTACTTTTAAATAAAGTTATATTTTATTTCAACTATTAAAATATAATTAATAATATTTTATTAAATATTCATGACAATAATAATTATTAAATTAATTAATCTACGAAGGTAATATAAATACATCATATTTACTGTATGTTGAATTATATTTATTAACGTAGAATTTGTGACTGGCTCTGACAATAACAACGAAAAAGTTCTCTATTGCCAATCAACTATTCTATATTTAACACGTGAGAATTTGGTTAATAAAAATAAATAATTTGAATTTTGAACAAGTAATTTTTACATTTTTCTTGAATTTATATGAATTTATATGTTTATTTTTCTTAAAAAGTCAAACTATTACAGGGTATATAGCAACCATGTAGTGTATGGTTGTCTTTGTTTGTAGTGTAGGGTAAATATGGGTTGATTTATTTCCATACATGTATGTATGAACAATATCGGTATTACCATACATGTATATATGATATGAATAATGTCTATTGTTAGAATCATATTTATTTGTGCATTTTATTAGCGGCATCAATTCCATCAAAATCTAGTATTGAAGAAGTTTATGAATGTTTTGAAAAGTTGGAAGCTTTTAAAATCAGGTAATTTTCTGTTATTTAATATCAATGCAGCTGAAGCTGCACATGCACAAGCTAACCGTGAAGGAAAACAACTTAAACNTCTTACAGCTATTATATGGTCTGATTTTACATAATTTATTGTTTTGATTTAACTTCTAATTATTTTTTTTTCATAATTCATAACGTTATTTTTTCACCATAATTTAATTCATACATGTATGGAAATCAGAAAATGTTATGACCATACATGTAAATTTTCTAACCATACATGTATGGAAATTAATCAACCATACATACCCTACACTACATACAAAGACAACCGTACACTACATGTTTCTGAAACCCCCACTATTACACTATTTTAATTTTAAAAATAATCTTTGATATGCACAGTATTCAATAATTTCAAGACAATGGTAGTAAATCATGTCATTTTAAGAAGTCTCTGAAAATAAAGAAAATATAACAACACTTGAATGAAATATTGCGCTGAATTTCATAATTTTTTCAGTACACTGTTTAACATTTAAATGGTATTGAATTTTACAATGCTTGATAGTTTATTTGGCTTTGAGTCAAATGTTACTAAATTTAGATGAAGAATAAATAAAATATATAAAATTTTACTTTACCATTCCTATTTCTAGGGTCCTATTTAATTATAAAAAAATTTTCATAAAAAAAATATGCGAAAGAAAATGCTGGTTCAAATTAAGATATATTTTCTCAGGTTAAGTTATAGAGTCAACCAGAATTAAGATTAAAATATCAGTACATAAAGTTTTTTTTATTAATTATGAAATAGGAAAATGAAATTTTATCAGTACAGAAATTAGCAGTACATAAAGTATCGGTATATAAAGGTTTGACTGTATAGCTAAAAAATTGTGAAATAAATTAGTATTAAATAAAGTAAAAAAAAAACAGCTTTATTAGAATTGTTTTTTCTTAAGCATCTGTGTTCAGATAAGTGATAAGTCAGTATGTAAATAAAATAAAAAGCAAAAATTAATACCACTTACTTTATATAAATTTTTACATTACATAAATTCTAAGCCACTCCTTTACTCATTCGATTTTATGTTTTCTCAATAATGCAAATTAATTATATAAACATGACCAGAATTTTCATCACTAGAAACATTCATTTGAAACAAGATTACTAATTCTCTAAAGATGCTGCAGTAGACTCAGCCTTTCAGTAGTATATTGGTAATATTTTATATATAACTTGACGGTTCAACTATTGCAGATTGCTAATTTTGACCCCAAAATATTTTATCAAATAAATATATTAATCATTGGGATTATCATGTTATTGTCATTTTCTTTTCTTTTACAACTAAATAAAGATTAGTATCATCATGCCTAAGAAATAATAATGTCTCTTGATCGATTGATTGATTGGTTTCTGAGGTCAATCGACCAACTTGAACCCCAATAATATGTATTATCATAATACAGTATATAATTAACAAATATGGTGACATTTCTGATGGATTGTTATCATCATCCATTACATTGATTTGTAAATCATGTACTGTACAAGAGCTAACAGAAGTCTATTCTCTACGCAGTTTATTAAAACCAAGTTGTTCATTGATAAAGTCCTACCATTCTGAGCAGTTCAGTGTGTACGACAACATCTAATGTGGAAAGCATGGCCACGTGAAGACATGGCATGTGAATTTATAATTCTCTTTGCAAATCAAACAAGACAGGGGGGAGCGGGTGCCTTTTATAGGCTTAATTTAATAGGATTAGTGTGATGGATTTTTGGGATGCCATAAAGACAAAAGGAGTTTATTCCATTATTTATCTTTTTCCCATAAATTCTTCTAATTTTAATTGTTTCATTGGTTGATAACATATGCTTGATCGGCTAGTCTATTTATACAGTACCATGGTAAGGGTTGAATTAGTAAGCCAAAAAATAAGAACTGAATCTAATGTGATAGACGTGAAGATTCTACCAAAAGTCATAGTGATTAGCGTAAAGATGAATGTGTGATCATATGTTTTTTTTAGCATTAAGTTTTTATTATTACAAGCAACACAAAAATACGGGTTTGTTAATAGATCGTATTACGTAACAGTAACTTTTGTGATGGGAGTATGATTATGATATACAGTACATGATATACCAAATCTGAAATCAAATGATATTTCTGATATTTCTGGGGGATTATTCGGCTGTCGGCACCAAATTTCAGGAATAACTTATATTAATTATAGATTTTCAAATATAGTTTTTATTACCTCATATTCTTAAGACTGTAAAGAATAACGATTTAAATAAGAATTTAATAATGTCATTCTTTCGATTTCATCTATTGAAGAAGTACGTAATATGATGAATACTGATAGTAATGATACGGGAAAAAATGAATCTTTTAAATGATTTAAGACCGTTACACTCTTAATTATAATCAGAAACAAATTTATCTCTGAAAATGAAAAGGGACAACGTCGAAAGGAGTATGTACAGTATTAATTGTAATTTTCATTTTTATTTATTTATTTACATGATCAAATTCATTAATTTTATTTTAAGAATTGTGACAAAAAAAGAATAATTAGATTATTCATAAGAATGTCATATTTTAATTATGGGCATAAGTGATTTTTATGTTTATGGTTCATTTGATGAATAAGAAAATATTAATGAAGCTATAAGGATATACTGTATATAACAGCATGATGGTAATTAACAGTTCGAAAATAATTTTTTTAAAAAAATAATGTCCAGAAAAAAGATCAAGAAAAATATTTCCAATCTACTACTTAATAGTATTTTTGTTGCATTTTTGTTAAGTTATTTCATTGAAGTGTTAATAAATGTGTTGGCAAAGTAAAAAATTATCTTATGAGAATGTTAACGAGAACATTGATATAAATCGTTATATTTATTTTATTTTATTTATTTACTTATTTAAAAAAAAGGAAAATATAAGATAACGAAAAATAATTTCAAGTAGTACGACAATTGTGACAAGAGATCACTTTATTATTCTTATTATGAAATTTTTTGTCATAATTATTGTTTAATACTTATGATCTTTAAGTATTAATGTTCGTGATATTTATTATAATGTTGAACTATGTAGATTTTTGTTTTGTTTCCATTTAAAAAACAATTTAAAAATGTATCGACAAATAAATTTCCAAAAATCTTTCGAAAAATTCTTGAAGTAAAATGTGTTGATAGCTGTAAAATGGGTAATACGGTAATCAAGATTGTTTCAACTTAGTTCAATGAAGGTTAAGTTTATTGTCGTCCTCTCTCCACTGTCAATTACAACTCTATATTAACCCATATGCATGAGGATAATGCCTGTCAAATATTGTTTGGATAATCATAAATACCATAATGAATGTAATAAACCATTTGTTTTGTTTTTTAATCGCGGCAATAATTATTAGTTGATCCTGCGAAATTTATCACGTGATGCACTCCTCGTTTTCAGATTTTATTAATTTTTTTGTGGCTGATCAACTCAAATTTTTTATATTTTCGCAACGAAAAGAAGACTGAGCCTCGAATGTCTCGACGGTCTGAAATATCCCGTATAACAATGCTTTCTAATGTAACCTAGCCGTTTATGGATGTTAGTCTTTTGGCATAACATTGATATATATTCCTTAGCTAAAGTAGTTTTTAGACTTCCGACGTAACATGGGTGATTTGGTGGATCCAGAAACTGAACATCGTCGATATATTCTTGAAATAAATAATATAATTACATATTATGATAAAGCAACTGAAATCAGGAAGATGACTATTTTTGTCGTCTTCATAAGAGAAAGGCTGATGTTTCAACGGACCACTCGTGAGTTCGCTTACTTTTAAGATAAGAGTTGTTTACTCGTCCGTAGTCAGTCTTCGGATTGCTTATTCGCACAAACACCTTGTGAGTTGCTTTCTTGCAAGGCAAAAGTTGCTTACTTGTTTGTGATTTGGTCATGCAGCATTACTTGCATGCTGTGTTTGATTAATTCTATATTCATTTTAACTAATCCCATGACCATCTTTTCTTAATGAGGATAAAAAATCGAATTAAATAAAGCTCTTTTAGAATCTACAAAATATTGTTACGGAATCTGAGATTGAAAAATCCCAATTGCAGTGAGTAGTTGTCTTTATAAGAACAATATTTAGTGCTAATATTTTTCTAACTCTTGATTCTTTATTTTCAAAAAGAAGGGATGAAAGAGTTTTAAGGAACAAGTTTCCGCTATCTTAAGGAGACTTGTTCGTGGTGCAAGAAAAACAAATCTCGTCTTACAAATTGGATGCCTCAAAAATCGATGAAAAAACATTTTCTGCAATATCAACCAAAAAAGGTAAGTATAGCTCATAGTTTTATAACCAAATGAATTCTGTACAAATATGACTGACATTTTTTGTATTACATTATAGGCCAAAACGTTTAAGGATTCTTTTAAGAATCAATCGAAATTATCGACAAAGAATTTTGACGGATTGGAAACTTGTCACCCCAATTCCAACCAATAAGTAGATGACGATCTACCATAAATATGGATATTGTAAACTGCTGAAAGTAATAGTATAGAAACGTCATAAACTTTTTTTTTTGTACATTTTTTCATACACTTCATATGATAATAAAATCGAGATGATTTGGGCAAGCAATTTTCAAATCTCTGTTGAAATAAGAAATTGCTTCATTTTACTAATAAGCCACTCACGTAAATCTTAAAGGAAGAATCAATTGCAATTTGGCTTTTTTTGAGCATGAAATCATTCATTTTGGAAAAATTCGTGTGCCATTGAACCGTTCATTACCAAGAACTAATTCATTTAAATAACTTTTTTATAATGAACTAAATCAATCCAATAATAGTAAGATTCCTCGTTAATCCTGATGATGATGTAGATTTATCCCTTTTTTAGATAATGCCAGCCGGAATTTTATCACATTGTGACAAATACCCCGAAAAAAAATGTGAACGGCTATGATTTTTTTTTGCATGTGGAATCATTCTAAAATATGCTTCCAAACTCGTAAATTAAAAAAAATTGATTTTTTTGGTAATTGAAAATTTATTTTTCGAAATGTATATATATATCATAAATTTACCTCTTCGAAACTTCAATTCATTTACATAAAATTTTTTAGTTAAGAGCTGTGCTCTCATTACTGCATTATAACATTCTTCAAAAGAAACATAATATTTTAAACATTCCCTACCTCTACAACATTCAGCAATCATGAAATTCCTACCAATTCTCATCGGTCTTTTGATATTTATCATTGCTACTGCTCAAGCAAGTCCTATGCAACAACGTACAAAAATCATCAATAAAAGAGAAGTAGGACCACAAGTTAAAACCTTGGGAGTGAAATTTAAGGATCTCTACCAGCAATTAAATAATGAAATAAAAGATGTCAATGACAAGTTTGACAAAAGTATCGCATCATTTAATGAGGAAATTCCAAGAGCCGCAAAAGGAGATAATACGAGTCCCAAATCCACAAAATGGCTAACTAAATGGAATAAAAAATATGAGAAACTTGTAGGTCAATTGCATAATACCACTAAATCTTTGGACAAAGCAATCGCAGTTCTTGGCAAACATCTTTAGTTAAATTGATTTCTTTCTCATAATTTTTTTTTATTATCATAATATATTATTAATTATAATAATTTAATTATTATAATAATTAATGTCTATTTATTAATTAATGTATTTTTTATTAATTAATGTCTATTAATTAATGTCTTTTTTATTATGTAATTTTTTGAAAGCCTTATAATGTTCAATTTTTAATAAAGGTTAATTTATCAATTTAATCATTCATGATTCGGAGTAATACTGTATAATATCTGTTATTCAATAAATTATAGTTATGCATGCATCCGCTTGTTTTAACTTCCAGAATCACTTAATTTTTAATTTCCTAGCATTGAAATAATTTTTTTTTCGCGTAATTAGAATGATGAGTTCTTGTTCCTCTTGTTCCATCGAGAATTTTGACCGTCTGGAAGCAAAATAATTAAGAAAATGGGAATAAAAAACATATAATTTTAAAAATGTTTTCTTAATAATATAGTTGTTAATAATATTTAACTGCATTAATAATATAAAAATTAAATTGAAGCATGTATTCCATATCAAATATTATAAAAAATATATAACTTCGATTCCTCTTTCAGAAAATAAAAAAAAAATATTTCATAAATTATTACAATTTCCATTTGTGGCGTCAAAAAAAAAAACTAACCGTCGCCGGGGTCTGTATTAGTAGTACCATTTATAATGCTTTGAAGTTGTTGTAATCGTAAAGGTGGTTGCGTTGCATATTAAAGAGACAAATAGTGTTTGAATACTGATAAATCCGTTATCTGTTTACCGGATAATCCGAAGGATAATAGGATAATTATCCGGATATCAAGATGGATATCCGATAATTATCAGGATAAATGGTTAACGGATTGACGCAAAGAGGAGATCGAAACCATCAGGATTTCGATGCTTTGGCTTTGAGGTATTTCTTTAACATTCGATTCTTTTTAATTTTCGAATCACAGGAATAATAGAAGCGGTAAAAACGTTTAATTAGCATAGATAGAAATTGCACACATTAATCCCGCATTTTGTAAAGTATTTTCTAACTTTGTATTATTACGAAATTTCACAATAATTTCCGATAAATAATTTTTCGTTTCTGATTGTCATTATTGCATTTTGCTGACAACTTAACTAGTTGATTAAGTAACTTATTTGTCAATTCCCGAACATCGATCATAGGAAGGTTACACAGTCCGACAGGTTCATAGAACAACCAAGTCAGTTAAGTTTTATTTTGACAAATGTTTTTTTGTTTTTTAAAAAAAAAAGATATTAAATAAAAAGAAATAAAAGCTGAATACAAGTACTTGATTTGTATTATTTTTATTAATATTAACTTTATTTATTTTATTTATTCTTTTTTTTTTACAAAATATTTATAGTGTAATTTTAGGACTTTATTTAAAGTAAACTGTCTCTTAAAGACGTTTACAGATATAGAAGTACTCAGATATTGTTTTTATTAACCTATGTTAAATATTCATAGAGTTATGGGTATTTTTTGTAATAATATTTATACGCGTTTTTTTGTTTATTTGTGAAATAATTTTTAATTTTTATAATTTTTATTATTTTTATTAAAATAAAAGCTTTATATTTTTTTGTATAAATGTTATTAAAGTATAAAAATTATCAATTAACGTTTTTTTTTTTTTTACCAAAATATTATGTAAAAAAATTTAAAGCATAATTTTTTTTTATGTTTTTATTTTAAAAATATAAATTTTAATTTTATCGGCCAAAATTATGGATGAAATTTTGTGGCTTATTGTATCACAAAATCACGGGGAGGGGGATTTCTACACATTACGCCCAATTGCATCAATGCGTACGCATGCGGAATTGCCTGAATCTTCAGCTCCGTTAAAATTTTCGTTATAAAAAGAGCATGCTTTGCTTTTATTTTCATATTTTCGCTTTCATTCTGATCGAAAATTCTCGTCAAACCATTTTAATTCTGACAGACTGATAAAATAACTTAAAGAAGCAACAAAGTTATTAGTTGGATAATTTCTCTCTATGTGGAGTAGAATTTAATTATTTATAGATGCTGAAATCTTGCCTCCTTGAAAAAGAAAGGTCAACGTTAGAAAAACATTTTTTTTTTCCTCAAAGTTGAAGTTTTCGTTAAAGAAAAACCTGTATCCATCCGAAAATGGTTTTTTTTTTTACGCCATGTCGGATTACATGCATAAATGTATCATAATGTATATTAATGTTCACAAATCGGCGAATAACTGCATAACTGCTAACCCGATATGGCGCATCATAGTACAACCAAAATTCTAATTACAAACCTTATTATAGCGGCTGCGCCTCGAAGAGTGTGGTACAAATAGGCTAAAGTTATTATTGGGTGAGGAGATATCACAAATAATTCATTATTATGAGCCTCAAGGCTTTAAGAATTTTAATGAGATTGCTTCTGGTGGATTTGCTTCGGGTTATGCTGCATATTGGAAAAATACCCAATCAAAATTTGCAATCAAAAAATTTCGCAAAAGTTCTATAAAAGAAGAGATTATTAATGAGTGATATCTGTGTACAGGTCACACGACACATATGTCCATCACCCACGTGACTTTCAAAATTGGTTATCGGATTATCAAATTCCGTGGATATCATAAAATTTCCTTTTTTAATATTGTTATTTCTTTACATATATTTTAGATTTATTTGATGGGAGTGGTTAATTTTCATCCAAATATAATTGGATTTTGTGGAATTACGAAATTTGAAGGTATAATATAATTTTTTTATAAAATGATGTAAAACTAAATATTTAAAATTAAATATTACTGTATATATTTTTTAGGTGAAATACATTGGTCACTCGTTCTTGAATACGCAGATGGTGGAACGTTAGGAAAGTATTTAAGGGATAATGCTACAACTTTTAAATGGGAGGGTCAATTGATATTCGCTAAAGAAATTGCAAGTGCGATTTTATGTCTACATGATAATGAAATTATGCATGGGGATCTTGTAAGTTTAATCAAAATTAATTATATTTGTTTCAATATTTTGATTTGATTATAATTTAATATTATTTTTTTTTTATTTAGCATCCCAATAATATTTTAATACATCGGGATTCAATAAAATTAGCAGATTTTGGATGTTCACGTCTACAAAGGTCAAACTGTCATAAAGAAACGTATGGTGTAATGACTTATATGGATCCTAAAACTCTTAACGATCATTCATATAAATTAACCAGAAAATCCGACATATATAGTTTAGGAGTATTATTCTGGGAATTAACAAGTTGTAAACCACCTTTCAATTCTGAAACAACAAATGATATGTTAAAATTAGATATTATTAGCGGTAAAAGAGAAACTCCTATTTTAAACACAAACTGCAAGTATGTTGAACTTTATCAAAGTAAGTATAATATTTTAGTACGAAATAATTTTTTTTTTGTATTTATATTTATATATATTATGTATTTTCTTTGTAATGATTATATCTAATAGGATGTTGGAAACGCGAACCAGATGACAGACCAGATATTTCCGAAATAAATTCAATACTTAATAGTATTGAATCAGAAGACAATAATACAACTATTAATTCTAATTCTAAAGAAAGCGAAATAAAAAGGGAATTAGAAATAGAAAATGAAGATTTTGACAATATATCCTGTCAAATTAATAATTAGTAATTATTATTTAGATTTTTCATATATTTATTTTCTCGTATGTGCAAATGATCTTGATATATAGATAGATCTCACATGCCCTTTTTTTAAAAAAATAGATTTAAATATATATATATATATTTAATATTTTTGTTACGACTTACTGTGTATATTCTTTGTGTACAATAAATAAACTTCTGTCAAATTAGTTATTATTTAAAGTTTAATAAAATAGCCATTTTTTTTTTTAAGAATTATCGTACTGCTCCACAGATTTATTAATAGTATAATAACTTTTTGATTAAGTTTGTCAAAAAGTTATATTAATTTTTTTGTACAGTTTAAAATTCGGCTTAGTTCAATCAAATAATTTGCCAACAATATCTACATTAGTTGGTTGAATTCGTGTTAATGATTTTTCGGCACTTTTTTTTTTTTTTTTTTTTT
>QKYT01000749.1:29656-49993 GCA_003550305.1 Glomus cerebriforme
GATTTAACAAATGATTTCTTTTACCTTGATATTTCAAAACAATTTGATAAAACAAAGGGAACATTACCATTAGTGAATTTAAATGATAGAGCTTTAGAAATACCACCACATTATGGAGCAGCAACTTCTGTCTTTGGTGCATTAAAAGATTCAATTTTCTTTTTTAGTGGAGATATAGGAAAATCAAATGTTCCATCTACATTATTGTATTCATTTAATACAACACAATCAGAATGGAATGTCGTAACTAATTCTCAAGGTATGATACCTGATAGAAGAAGATATTTGTGCGCGATTGCAGATAATAATGATAAAATATATCTTTTTGGAGGTGAATTTACTATACAAACATCATTAAAAACTATTAGTAATGAAATCAATATATTTGATACTAATATTAACAATTGGAATGTTGGTAAAAATGGACTATTTGGAAGAAAGGGGTATACGGCTACTTTTTTGCCTAACACTAAAGAAATCATTTATATTGGAGGTTATGGTGAAAATAATTTCATAGATATAACTTATGTACGTATGTAATTACAATTTACAGTAAATATTTAATTTTTATTTTGCTTGAAATGAATATTCAAATTTTGTATGTTTTTTATAATAGTTAGACGTTTATAATACTACGGGCGATACATGGCGTCAAATAGTATGCAATTATTTTTATTGTAACTTGATTAAAAGAAATTTAATAATCTAAATATTTATATGATATGAAATTAGAAAACAACAAATCCGCCGGAATCAAGATACTTGCATACGGCTGTTTTAAGTAAGTACCAAAATAATTTTATCTATATTTTTTTTCATGAATCATTCTTATTAAAATTTAATTAATATAAAAAGCAAGTGATAGTAGAATCGTCATATTTGGGGGAGCTGGTAGTATTCAAACAGGATTACCATATTTAATAAGTGCTGATACTCCAGTACAAAATTATTATGTAGTCCTAAATCTAAATACGTCGGAATGGTATAATGGAACAAAGATTCCATTTAATAGAGCTCCTTATAGAGGTCATACTGCAACTTTGATTAATGGTTATATGTTTATTGCTTTCGGTAAGTATTGTCTTTTTGAAAAAAAATTTACTAATAATAACTATTTATAAATAACTTTCCATTTTTTAGGTAGTATTTATTCAACATCAAAAAAATTTAACAATGATATTTTAATTTATAAAATTGAAGATTATGCAAATTTTACTGAAGTAAACACAATTTACCCTGAAGTTTTGATACATAAGAATCCTAAGAATAATTTTGTTGCTATCGTCATAGGAGCCATTTTGGGTGGTACATCAGTTGTTGCTGTTCTACTTGGATTTGTTGGATTTAAATATCATAAACAGGCGACTAAATATTCAGGCGAACGACCACCATTTTCCTTAATTCCAACACCCTAACAATTTTTGTTCATAGGATTTGATGATGAATAATTTAACTTGATAATGGTTGTCCATGACGTAAACCAGCGAATATACGAATATAATAAATATATTGTATGTTTAAAGGTTATGTTATGTTATTTTCTCTGAAAAATGTCATAAAAAAATCATGTAATAATTTCAGCGTTTCATTTTTACTACTGTAATATTCTAGAAACAGAATTTTCAGTAGTAAAAAATCTATTCGTCACTCATTTTCTGTCATATGAACGCTACGCTTAATTACGCAGGAAAATCTCTGTCATTCTCCCTGCGTATCAATCAAAAAATGTAGAGTAGCACAACATATTGCATATCTCATTATAATTAAATAATAAATATCCCGTGTATTTGGAATTTCTTTTTAAGTTAATTTAAAAAAATGAACAATTTAAATAATTTAATTTTTGGCTTAATTTTTTTTCAAGTAATTATTAATATAAACTGTCAAAAATATGTTCCATCGGGAAGAACTTTTCATACAGCAACATTAATTGGTACAAGAATATATTTTCTCGGCGGTATAAATAATAACAATGGTCTTTCCACAAACGATTTCTTTTTTCTTGATATTTCAAAGTCATTTAATAAAACCGAAGCATTACCATTTTTAAATGTAACATTAGATTCAATAATGCCAGAACATTTTGGTGCAGGAACAGCTGTTTATGGTAAATCAAAAAATTCAATTTTCTTTTTTGGTGGAGATATAGGGGCTCTTCAAGACCAAAACTCGTTAGTATATACTCTTGATACAACACAATTATTATCAGGATGGCAGGATATACAAGTTCCTCAAAATACAGTTGATAGAAGATTACTTTTGAGCGTAACTGCAGATAATAATGATAGAATATTTCTTTTTGGAGGCGGTGGCGGCGGGAAATTTGGCGATACTAAATATATACGTTATAATACAATGAACATTTTTAATATTATTACGCAAGTTTGGAGTTTTGGTACAATTGACAATACACTAATTAAAAGAGAAGGACACACTGCTACTTTTTTACCTGATACAGGTGAAATTATATATGTTGGAGGTCGTAGTGATAATGGCTTATTAATAGATATGACTAATGTAAGTAAATCACACATTCAATTTATTATGTATATTAATTTGAATAACACTTTTTTATATATAGTTAGATGTTTATGATACGATAAATGATAAATGGGTTAAGCGGGTACGTGATTCCTCACTATCATAAAATTTGTAATTAAAAGTAATATATAATTATTTATTTTCATTGTTTTTATTTTTTTTTTTATTCAACATAAAATAGCTAACCCAAAATTCACCACAACAAAGATGCCTACATACAGCCGTTTTGAGTAAGTGTAAAAGTGATTTTTTTACGTAATCTTTATCTCATTTGATTTTATAATTTAATTAATTCGACATTAATAAAGCAAATGATAAAAGAATTATTTTGTTCGGGGGAGTTAATGGCCGGATACCAGTAGAAAATTATTATGTGGTTTTAGATGTAAAAACATTCGTATGGTATCACGGAAATGAAAATCTGTCGACTAAAGCTCCTTATAGAGGTCATACTGCAACATTATATAATGATTATATGTTTATTGCTTTCGGTATGGTTATTAACTTTAGTTTTAATTAAATCATTTTTATTATCCGAGTTTGATTTTAATTTTTTTTTTTTTTTTAGGACAAGGACAATCTAATGATGATCTTCATATCTATAAAATTAAGGATTATGCAAATTTTACCGAAGTAAATAATTATAATGTAATTATTGAAATTGACCCAAAGATTCGGAATAATATTATTATAGGAACTGTTACCGGTAGTACAATTGTTATTGGATTTATTGGATTTATGATTTTTAAGTACATTATGTCAAAGTTAAAGATAGGAAAACGACCGCCGTCACTTATAATTGATATACCATAATTAAATATTAATTGTACTAAAACTTTAGTAGAGATAAATTAATACATTTTCCTATAAAACATAAAAGCAAATATAATCTTTTAAATTAACATGAAGTATAAAAAATCATTAATTTTTAATTTGTTTGTCAATAATTTATAATAATCTCATTTAAAATTTTAGATTTCTGTAGTTTAAATTTATCAAAATGGTATAGTATAACTACCAGTGACACAACTTAAGATATTGCCATCTGGATTTACAAGCTTGGCTTCAACATCAAATGTCATATTTATGCCTTGTCTATAATAAATAGTGAGATTATAACTATAAAAATTTGAAATAGGACATGTACGAATGTATTCTTCAGTACAAATCTCTTGTTTGTAAGTAACTGGCAATAGCCAATCAGGATTATCCATGGTAAACTCAACATACGCGCCAACTTCGATTGGAGTATATGCCATTATGGACATATAAATATTCACCGGTTGATTGTAAACGGGTACATCAGGTGAAATCGTTACGTTAACCGGGTCTGGATAGTTTCCATTACATTGTGGAAATTGAAAAGTGTTGACCATTAAAAACGTAGAAAATAAAATAATCGTAAATATAAAGTATCGCTTCATGATTTTTTTTTTTTTTTCAGATATGACTTTGACGAGTATCGGTCAAGAGTCATTACCTTTTTATAAATTCAGGATGCCAAATCATTATCAATCTAATCTTATAACTTGCAGAAATTTGATTTTAGAATTTCTATATAGAATTTTCTAATGTCATTGCTAAAATTAGATCATGACTATATATGCTGCAGGAGTTCGGGGGGTCATTCTTTCTATTATGGCAATTTTACAATCAATATGCAGTAAATCCGTAATGAAAGAAAAGACTATAAATCGTAAAATATAATTCCGTGATTCTGTAATTCCGTAATGTAGTACCATTATTTAATTGACAATAAATTATATACTGTATATGGTAGAATTACATTACATTACGGCATTACGGAATTATACTGTACCGTCTATGTGACTATTACAGCGAACTTTGAAATGCTATAATTTGTTCTTGTTATTTTTAATGATAGCTTTAAATTATCTTTTTTTTTTTGGCTTATCAATAACATCACATACGTATTCAAGGAATTTTCTAAAAAAAAGTGGGGAGAAATTATTTGATAATTTATTTGGCCGACATTACTTTTGATAGAACTAACGAAAATTTTGTTAACTCTGGTAAGTTGTAATTTCGGCCAAAATCAAGATTGAATAAGCTGGAAAAAAATAGGATTGAACTCTTTTACACAAATAAGACGATTTACTGATGGCATTTAAATTTCAATAGAGATTTCACAAAGTTCTTGAGATCCTTAAAACCCATCATCACTAATCCACATTTGATTTTTATTTAAATTTGTGTTCTCAGTTCAAAATAATTGAATGGCCAATATCCCTTCTTTCTTGTACATCATCCACATTCCACATTCCACATATTCAATGTGAAATATCTGACCAGTATTGGATCATATTTTCATTTTTTTTTAACTGGCTTTGACCAGATATGTTGGCTAATTAGAAAGAAAAAAAACTAAAACATAAAAGAATTATTTTTAAATTAAATAATAAATTGTTTTTTTGTAATATTTTTTTTCGAATCACGATTTATAATTTATTTGCCGATATACAGTATTTGATCATCAGCTATCCTTCCTAATAAGAAATCAGAATCGGAAATTTACTTCCGACTATAATGTCATAAATTTTCGTAATAAGAATTTTCTATTCATGGACATATCTAGTGGTTGAATCCGGATTTAAATAAATCCGTATTTATTTTAATTGCCAATCCGCCACTCAACGATACAAAATTAATTAGTAAATTCGTCGCAGATCCTTATATGAATGACGTCAATTCACATGTTTTAACTTCAATTTTGTCCCACATAGTCATGCTTAAATGTAACAATAACTTACCAATCAATATTATGAAACCTGAATAAGCCACAAAAAAAAAAATTTTTTATCTTTCATTCCAGTTTATATTTTAGCTTATTTTACAATTTTTATACATGAATTTTGTTAGATTTACCAGGTTTTTTTATTAATATTGAAAAATATATAATATATTCATTAAAATAACACTTAAAAAAAATATTTTTTTCTATTATTTTATTTATTATTTTTCTGGCACTTTTTAGATTTACCAGTTTTAAAAAGACATATTCAGGTAATAAAATATTGTATCGTTGAGTTGTGAATCAGCAATTAAGTATAATATATTGATTCCTTCGGATTTACAGTATATCCGGTTTCATTCAATTTTCCTTATCGGGTTTAAATCCGAATATTGGGCCTAACTTCTAAACATATCTAATAACAAAAGCTAATAATTACTAATATTCAAGGATTGGATTGAAAAAGCTATTTCAAAAAAACATATTAAATATAATAATTTGGAAGAAATTAATCATGGAGGTTTCGGAGAAGTCTATAATGCAAACTGAAAAATGAATATAATATTTTAACATTGAAATCATAAAAATATCTCAATGACGCCACAACTGAAAAATTGTTTATGAAGCAGGTGGTTATGATTCCATCTTTATAATAAATGCATTTCTAATTAGATTAAACTTTAGTGTTAAAATACATTTTCATGATAATATTATTAAGATTTATTGAATTACAAATTTCAATCAAGGTAAAAAAAAAATTTTTATCATTTTTGAAAATTTAATTAACAATCATATTTCTTTTAATAAGCCGGTAATTCAAAGAAATATACGTTTAGTGGCACTCTTCGAAATTATTTATTTGAAATAATAATTCAAAATAACACTTTAATTATACACGACAAAGGAAATTATCATTGATTATTTAATGTCTTACTTTTATATTGAACTAATATATATATATTTTTACAGTATACCGTTTGTCATTGCGGCGGATTTATGAAATTAAACAAATATTTGGTCACCAAATTTAGGGGTTGAACCCCAAAAATCGTCTAACCATTTCCAATATCAAGGGTGTGTCATTATTTGACTTATTAATAATACTTCATTCGATTGGCGATATACTAAAATTCGGAATTGGTAGTTAAATAATTAAATAAATAATTTGCATTAAAATTATTTGGATTTTTGATCCTTCCTTTGTCAGCTATCTTTTTATTTAAGTTTTAAATAGGAAGTTGCTGCGGAAATTGGTGAAAGATCAGAATATACAAATTCACTTTCATTTGGACCAAATTTTATCTTGTATGGGGCTTTTTATTAATAATTAATAAAACAAGTAACGGGGTTCTCATTCTTTTCATAAGTTGTTTCTACAATATAATTATCAGGAATCGGGTAATGATTTGGCATTCTAGTATTAGGCAATAGGATTCAAACACCTTCTTCTATGATATAATATTGAAAACTTCTTTTTGGTGATTTCCATTTAATAGTGTGATTCATAGAATAATTTGAATCTTTGCCTATTACTTCATTTTATGCACTTTTGTAAATGAATCCATAATGGAAAGAAATGTTTTATTTGCATATGATTTTTAGCGAATTAATCTTTAATTTGTATATGAAAAAGCTTAATCAACTTCACATGCTCTATATCAATTGAGCTTTTTTGTATATACTTGAAGTCAATTGAATTGACAGACAAATTTTGGGTATTTCATAAATCCTTAGCACTTAATAAAATCAATTTAATTTTTCGCAATAAAAATAGTTCAAATTTGTTTTGAATTCTTGGACCTGTTTTATTTATAAATTACACTTAATTTTATTATAAAGTTTATGAATATAATATTATTTAAAAGAAAATATTTTTAAAATACATTCATGTTTCGTTTAACAAAAAGTATTAGCAGTAATTACTGTATCGTCATCACTTTATACATGATAAAATCAATTTGTTTATCTTTTTATAGGTGTGTGGTAACACTTATATTCAATTTAAGTGCAGTCTTTGATGAAATAAAATTTCTATACATGTTATTACCAAATTTATTCATCCTTTAATAATGAGTCATGTAGAAAAACAACAATCAAATTAATCAAATTTCAATTAATATATAAATACCTATTCCTTCAATAAATCTTTTTTTTTTCATTTTTAAAAAACTAAAACTCTCTTTATTTAAACTCTCACTTTAACTTCCTTATACTGTATATGAGTTGAATTTCTCGTTACAGGCAAGGAAAAACCAGTCAGATAGTCGAGTATCTCCTATCTGGCTGGTTTGGTTTAGACTAGCATCCCCTATTTATTTCCTATATACTTATGTTTAATCACCTATTTATTTCCTATATACTTATGTTTAATCACCTATTTATTTCCTATATATTTATGTTTATGAAGCGATATAGAGGACTAAAGAGATTATCATTTCAACAAGAAGAAAGAAGATAAAGGAAATGAAGAGAAAGCTAAAACAAAAATATATAACAGAAAACAAGCCAAAGATAACAGAAAATGAATGTCAAACAGATTAATATATAAAGAAAAAAAGATAAATAACAAGTTAAAGGAATTAAGAAGTGAAAGAAAAAATCTGGCAAAATGATTAAAGTACCAAAAGGATACTTAATGTGAAACATACCAAAAGAATATACAATAAAAAAAACAGCTGATCAAAAGTATACACATAACTTATAAAGAAAAATCGAAAAGGAAACCAAGGGAAATTTTCAAGAATGAGGCGAAGTTATAAAGATAAAGAAGAATGGAAAATGGAAAGAACTATTTGAAGAAAAAATGGGTTATAAACAATATTGACTTGGAAAAAGAAAGGTGCCAGGAAAGATCAATGATCACTTATGAAATGTGGCAAAAAAGTGAAGATTCAATGAAAGAAACAAAATAAAAGAATAATTTAAAAGTTAAACACTAATTGAAACAGGAAAGAAAATTATGAACAAGTAGATTGAGCGAAATTTTAAAAAAATATGATATATGAAAACGAAAGATGTAGTAAAGTAGCAAGAAATAGGAAGAAAGAATAATACAAAAAAACAAGTTATAAGTAGAAATATAGAAATAAATTAGTAAAAGACAATAAAAAAATATTGGAAAAAATTAGAAATATGTGAGTTAATTTACATTTGCTTTGTTCATAATAAATAACTAACAATTGATAATTTAATAGTATCCAATTTAATATCATTAAAGTAAAAATTAGTCAAAAAATTATTTTTTAATCATATTTTTCGTGTGTTATCATTTCGTTGCGATTTTAACTAATTATACTGGTTATTACAAAAAAGAGTATCTTATTTTCTTGGTATAAATGTAGTATTTGGTTAGATTCACTTTAACTTTTAAACTTATAAACATTTTTTATTGTAGTGATTTAGTGACATTACACTGATGACTGATCTACATAAATTCGGCCAAAATTAAAATCGCAGCAAATTTAATACAGTATATTTGGACGATGAATCAAATCTACCAATATGTTATATTTTGTATTCGGTATTTTAATATATATATATATTGTAATTTAATACTAGATATTCTATTTTTTGTTTATTTTTTTCATATCTTTCATATTTCTTTTGCTTTCTCTTCTCTTGTCATTTTACATTTCATACTTTATATTTGTATGTAAATTTTATATACTTTAATTAAAAAAAAATTATGATATAAAATATTAACTATCCTTTCATTCAAACCTTTTTATTATATATGCAAAAACTTGGAAAATATATTATTATTACCTATTATTTAATAAAGTGCTATACTAGATCCACTTTTACCAGATGATGATTTAAAAGGTTTAGGAGATAGATGAACAACATGAAAGCATTATGTCACATTGGAAAGCTGGAAAAATTTGAATCATGATTGGAACAAATGCATTTGTCAATTCATCCGACATTTATTTAGTAATACACTGTGTATCTCCTTTAAGCATAAGTAAGTAATATTAATTTTTTGATATTTATGATATACAGTATTTTTTTTAACAATTTTCTATATAGCAAATTTGGTTTAACATATTGGATATACAGGACGTGGACAGTGATGCAAAAAGTGTAATACTTTATTAAAATTTAAAACAAATTTTGCCATTTTAGCTGAAGGAGTTTGGTAAAGTCTAAGGCCAAGCTTGAAATCGCGAAATGTAACTATTTGACTAATTTAGCTAATTTGAAATTATTTATTTAATATTATTTGATGCTAAATATTGTAAGTATTTTAATAATCAACCCATGGCTGGTGATGAATGTTAGCGAAAATATCATCTTGATACTGGAACACACAAAAGTCTTGAAGTTCTGTTTTGCCAAAATTAATAATATGAATGCCAAATTCAAATATAATCATTGAAACGGAGATAATATCCCATCTCCTTGTTTAAAATGTGATAATTGTGATGATTGTAGAAATCGAATAAAAGGCCAGCCTACTTATGAAAATTGGTATAGAAGATATTTTTATTTATTAGAAATTATTGAGGAAATGAGAAATAGTAATTATGAAATACTAATGGAAATTTTTTTATAAATCCAACACAAAAAAAAAACAATTCTGGAATCAGGATTAGCTAATTGGAGGTATATAAAAGTGGCAGAAAACCAAATTTGTAAAACCAAAAAAATTAAGTTATATGCTTGCAGATGTGGTTATGTAGTACACTTTACAATTCTTCTCTAAATACACAAACTTTGCCAGCAGATATTTTTATAATAGAACTTGTAGCTGGAATAAAGGAAAAAATTATTGTAGACTCGTGATATTATTGGATAAAGAAAAGTAACAATGTTAAACTTAATAAAAAATAAATTTATTATATTAAATACGTTTTTTTCTATTTACTACTTGTTTCTAAAATAAACTAGGTAGGGAACGTTTCCAGGAACCGTTATTGAGTCCGGAGGGATTAATATTTGCCACACATGAGAAGCAACTATCCTAACTCTCTAAATCCTAATCCTTCTAATCCTAATCCTTTACATTATTTTAAAATCTAACCAGAATAAATTTAAACAATTAATGTATGATCATGTGAAGGGCCTGCCTTCGGCAGGCCCACATGATACTTTAGGTATTAGTGAACTAAGTGAAATGAATAACGAATAATAATAGATTTGATAATTATTAATTTTATTAGGAATATTTTTATAATAAAACAAATAAAGCAAATAATAGTTTATAAGCTGTACATGAACACGAGTTTTACGTGTCGTGTAAGTGTGTAACAAATACAACCAATCACACCGCATCACATGAGTGCAGACAGACGGACATTTTTGTTCACCGATCCTGGTCTTTAATAGTCCTACGCTACGCTCCGGACTAATTAAACACTTTTTTTAGCGAAAAAAAGCATAAAATATCTATATATTACAAGGTCTTTTAATGAGCCGATACCAATAAATAGGGTTGGATCGGAGATGGTCCCGTGACGGTCTCAGGATCCGTGATTTGAGGACTGGTCATCACTATATTATACATATATATATTTTTTTAATCAAATAAAATAATAATTTCTCCATTGAGAAATAGATTAGAAGCACCGTTCAAACCATACCAATTAATAGGAAACCAATAAAATTCTTATTTGCCCATTCGCAATTTTATACAAAGGTTTTTGAAAAAGTTATTTATGTAATAAAATTTTTTAAGGTTATAAAATATTGTTTGTTTCGTGGCTTTCTAACTTATAAATTTTATTCCTTTATGATATGTATTATGAAAGTTTATTTTGTACGAAAAATTAATTTTATTGTTAACAATCATATGAAATTATCACGTGATTTCTTATACCTTTAATGACACATTTATATGTAAATTTACAAGAAAAAGATTTTCTTTGATTAGAAAAACTAATTGTTAGACACTGATTATTTGATAAAAAATGGAATTTAACCATCTTGGATATATATTCATATACACATACATACACAAGTTAAAAAATATAAAACTCGAATGAGGAGAAATTTTATTAATATTTAAGCACAATTATGAATTATGATTATTTTCACATTCATTGACAACTTTATTTATAAAAAAAGTAGTTAGAAATCAATAAAATTTTTTTAAGCAATAAGATTATATAATTACCTTATATGATCATAACATATTGGTGACCTTACGTTAGGAGGCAAACTATCAAGCATATTAGTTCCTCCCGGATGAAAATACCCCTGATTGACAAGAAACCATACAGAAGTTTCTCCTTGTGAATAAGGCAAACACTGACCTTCAGTGACGAAACCAGGAGGACCTTTTAGTAAATAAGTACCTGGAGGATATGGAGAATTAGATTTTGGAGCAACTGGACCCTTTGAATCTGATTTACACGGTTCATTGTAAAAATAAAGTGGCTCAGTAACTATAACTTCGAAGGGCTGTTTAGGGAGAGTAAGAGGAAAAATTGCAAAGGTGCCAGCTTTGGGACAGCATTGGGCAAAAAGTGCATATGGGAAAATAGTCAAAAGGAGTATAAAAATTGCGTTAGCCATTTTTTTACGATTAAAAAGAAAGGAATTTTAATTTGTATTATATAAATTCCGATAATTTATCACAGATTATCATAATTTGCTCTGATGTAGTTGTTGTGGCATATGACCAACATTTTTTAGCACAGTTGCAATCTTGTTGAAAAATCAATATCCGAATGATCTACATTACATAATCAATATAAATAGATTATATAAGATTTCAAACAAACTTTAGAATGTTACACAGTTTGCCAAATAACTTGTTTTTTGTAACTCATTATTATTATCTAATGAGAAATTTTATAATGATAATGTTTAACCCAAGTAAAATATTACATAAGCCGATAACAAAAAAACCGGAATGACGGGATGCTTATGAAGGAAATAAAATTTATTTTTACATCGTTGTGATATGTGGTCTAATTTTAACTTTTATCTTGATTATTAAATGAGTTTTTGGAGGAGATTATATTCTTCTATATGCGAAGATTGTTATTTTTTTTTTTTAAAAAAAAAAAATGAAAAAAGTGAAAATTTTAATTTATTACGTAATTTTTTTTCAAATTATCGTTAATGTAAATTGTCAACAATTTAATGTTCCAATGGAAAGAAATTTTCATACAGCAACATTGATTGGTAAAAAAATTTTTTTTCTTGGCGGTAAGACAATTAATGATAGGTTAACAAATGATTTCTTTTACCTTGATATTTCAAAACAATTTGATAAAACAAAGGGAACATTACCNTTAGTGAATTTAAATGATAGAGCTTTAGAAATACCACCACATTATGGAGCAGCAACTTCTGTCTTTGGTGCATTAAAAGATTCCGTTTTCTTTTTTGGTGGAGATATGGGAAAATTAAATGTTCCATCTACATTATTGTATTTATTTAATGCAACACAATTAGAATGGAATGCCGTAACTAATTCTCAAGGTATGATACCTGATAGAAGAAGATATTTATGCGCGATTGCAGATAATAATGATATGATATATCTTTCTGGAGGTGAATTTATTATACAACAATCATTCAAAACTAGTAATGAAATCAATATATTTGATACTCATATTGATAATTGGAGTGTTGATGAACATGGACTATTTAGAAGAAAAGGACATACGGTTACTTTTTTGCCTAACACTAATGAAATCATTTATATTGGAGGCTATGGTGATAATGATTTCATTGATATTACTAATGTATGTATATAAATTATAATTTTTTACAGTAATTATCTAAATTTTATTTCGAAATAAATATTTTAATTTTGTATATTCCTTATGTTTTTTATAATAGTTAGACATTTACAATACTATAGGCAATACATGGCGTCGAATAGTATGCAATTATTTTTATTATAGCTTCATGATTAAAAGAAACTTAATAATAAATTTTATATAATCTAAAATAGGCGACCAAAAATCCGCCAGAACAAAGATACTTGCATACGGCTGTTTTAAGTAAGCATCAAAATAATTTTATCTACATCTCTTTTTTTTCTTGAATCCTTTTTATTAAAATTTACTTAATGTAAAAAGCAAATGATAATAGAATCGTTATATTTGGAGGAGTTGGTAGTATTCAAACAGAATGGCCAATTCAGATAAGCACTGATACTCCAGTACAAAATTATTATGTAGTCCTAAATCTAAATACGTCGGAATGGTATAATGGAGCAAAGATTAATGAGATTAATGGAGCTCCTTATAGAGGTCATACTGCAACCTTAGTTGATGGTTATATGTTTATTGCTTTCGGTGAGTATTTTCTTTTAAAAATATCATTTATTAATAACTATTTATAAATAATTTTTCCATTTTTTTAGGCAATATTTATTCAGCATCAAAAAAATTTAACAATGATATTTTAATTTATAAAATTGAGGATTATGCAAATTTTACTGAAGTAAACACAATTTACCCTGAAGATCTGATACATAAGAATCCTAATAATTTTGTTGTTATCATCATAGGAGCCACTTTGGCAGTTGTTACTATTCTTCTTGGATTTGTTGGATTTAAATTCCGTAAACAAACGATTATAAAATATTCAGGCGGACGACCACCATTGTCTTTAATTCCAATACCTTAACAATTTTTCTTTTTTTATAAATAATTTGAGATCGAACGTATTCGAAAAATTTTTAATTTGTGATAATGATTGTCCATTATGTAAACCAACGAATATACGAATACAAAAAACATACAATTTTATTTATTTCCGTAGGCTACTCGATTAACAATCATATTAAATAAAACATTAAATATTGTTATTTTCCCTAAAAATTGTAACGAAAAATCACGTGATATTTAATCACACATTTTTTACCAAGTATTCTGAAAAGTCTATTCGTCATTAGGAATCTAGACGTGCGCCATTTCGTAACATTTTTAGATTGTTATTTTCCTTGCGTCTTACGTACCCATAAAATGTAAAGTAGCACAACATATTGTATATTTCGATTAAATAAATTTCCGTGAATTTGGAACTTTACATTTTTTTTATTTTTAACGTTAATTTGAAAAATTCGAAAAGAATGAATAATTTAAACAACTTAATTTTTGGCATAATTTTTTTTCAAATCATTATTAATATAAATTGTCAACAATATGTTCCAGTAGGAAAATTTTTTCATACAGCAACATTAGTCGAAACAAAAATATATTTTCTTGGTGGTAAAAATAACGATAGTATTTCTACAAACGATTTCTTTTTTCTTGATATTTCAAAATCGTTTAATAAAACCGAAGCATTACCATTTAAAAATGTAACATTAGATTTAATAATGCCAAAACATTATGGTGCAGGAACTACCGTTTTTGGTAAATCAAAAAATTCAATTTTCTTTTTTGGTGGAGATATGGGAGTGCTTCAAGACAAAAATTCATCAGTATATACGCTTGATACGACAAAATTACCATCAGGATGGCAAGAGATTATTCAAGATACAGTTGATAGAAGAAGACTTTTGAGTGTAACTGCAGATAATAATAATAAGATTTTTCTTTTCGGAGGCGGAGGCGGCGGAAATTTTGGCGATACTAAATATATACGTTATAATACAATGAATATTTTTAATATTTCTACACAAGATTGGTATGTTGGTACAATTGAAAATACACTAATTAAAAGAGAAGGACACACCGGTACTTTTTTATCTGATACTGGTGAAATTATTTATATTGGAGGTCGTAGTGATAATGGCTTATTAATAGATATGACTAATGTAAGTAAAATCGCACGTTCATTATATATGTTATTGTATATTAATTTAAATAAAACTTTTTATATAGTTAGATGTTTATGATACGATAAATGATAAATGGGTTCAATGGGTAACGTAGTTTCTTATCGCAATAAAATTTATAATTTTCCTTTACGATGTGAAAATTTTATTGTTTTTTTTTATTCAACACAAATTAGTCAACCCGAAATCCACCAGAACAAAGATGCCTACATACAGCCGTTTTGAGTAAGTATTTATAAAGTGACTTTTTACGTAATCCTTATCCTCATTAATTTTGTTTCAATTTAATTTAATTCAACATTAAAGCAAATGATAACAGGATTATTTTATTCGGGGGAGTTAATGGACTGACACCGGTAAAAAATTACTATGTGGTTTTAAATGTAAAAACATTGGAATGGTATCATGGAAATGGAAGTCTGTCAACTAGAGCTCCTTATAGAGGTCATACTGCAACATTATATAATGATTATATGTTTATTGCTTTCGGTATTATTATTTTAAAACTTTAATTTTAATTAAATCATTTTATTATCTAATTTTAATTTTAATTTCTTTTTTTTTTTTAGGACAAGGGACCGACCAACAATTTAGTGATGATGTTCTTATTTATATAATTGGAGATTATGCAAATTTTACCGAAGTAAATTATTATAATGTAATTAATAAAATTGTACCAAAGTCTCCGAATAATATTATTATAGGGTCTATTATCAGTAGTATAATTGCTATTGGATTTATTGGATTTATTATTTTTAAATATAATATATTAAAGCTAAAGATGGGAAAGCGACCGCCAGCATTTATAATTAATATACCATAATTAAATAAGCTAAAACTTTAGGGAAGGTAAATAAATTCATTTTTTTAGCAAAATATTTTCTTCGAATTAACATAGTAGCATAAAAAATTATGATCTAATTTAAAATATTAAATCTTTTTATACATATATATTATTCATTTTATATAAATAGTATGACTTTTGAATTTTGAATTTCAATTTTTTTCGTAAATTTAAAGTTTAGAATAGTTCAATTTTTTATCAAAATGGTATAGTAAAAATACCATTGACACAGCTTAAAACATTACCATCTGGATTTACAAGCTTAGCTACAACATTAACTTCTATTGATATGCCTTTTTTATAATAAAAAGAAACATTATAATTATAATAATTTGAAATTGGACATATTTGAATGTATACGTCATTACAAATATCTTGTCTGTAAGTAATTGGCAACAGCCAATCAGGATTATCCATTGTATACTCAACATAGGCGCCAAATTCGACTGGAGTATATGCCATTATGGAAATATAAAGATTCACCGGTTGTCCGAAAACTGGTGTATCAGGTAAAATCGTTACGTTAACTGGGTCTGGATAGTTTCCATTACATTGTGGAAATTGTAAGGTGCTGGCCATCAAAAACGTAGAAAATAAAATAATTATAAATATAAAGTGTCGTTTCATGATTTTTTTTTTTTCCTTACGGTAAATGACTTTGGCGAGTATCGGCCAAGAGCATTACCTTTTATAAAACCAAGATAACAAAAATCATTATTAAAATGATTAAACAAAAATAGAGTATGATATGGTGTTAGAATGATTAACAAAAATAGTATTTGTTTTTTTTTTCTTTTTTTTTCGTATCAATCTAATCTTTATATCTTACAGTTATACAGCAGTATCTTAAACCTTTATTTTTAGATTTCTGAATAGAATTTTCTATCATTGCTAAAATTAGAGCATACCGAAATTTGATGATCATTACAACGAAAGGTCCAATAAATTATAATTATCACTTATCATTTGTTAATGTTATCTTTAAAGATAACTTTGAAGTTATCTTTTTGACCATCAATAACATTATATACGTATTCAAGGAATTTTGATTTTTAGTAAAAAAAAAAAAAAAAAGTGGGGAGAATTGGTTTGGCCAACATTATATTAACTCTGGTAAGTTGTAATTCCGGCCAAAATCAAGATAAATTTTATGTTCTTTCTGATTTATAATATGAACGTGAATATAAATTATAAAATGATAAGTTGATGCTATTTCTTATGATTTAAGAAATTGGTTAAAAAAATTGGCCGAATGACATTAAAAAAAATATAATATTTTAGATCTTTGCTATCGCGTTTATATGCGTGCAATAGCATCAATTTTATTCCTGTGAATTTTCGCAAATAAATTCTCAAAAAAATATTCTTTACCCATTAAATTTTCTATTCAATTAAAATTAATAAGTTTGCCACTAAAAAATAAAATTCTTTTTCTTTCACATCTTTGTAACTCTATGAAAAATAAATGACCATTTCCAGAAATTTTTTTTTATAAGGATAATAATTTATGGGTGTTGCTAAATCTCACCGGCGGTGATTATCACTACCGGTGCTTAATTCTGGCCAAACATGATAATTTCGGCCAGAGCAGTACTTAAAAAAAAAAAATTTATAATTTAAAAAATTTAAATCATAGGCATGTTAAATAAATACGGTATGTTTTGATATTAATCCCATCAAATTTTGAAAATATTTAATTAAAAATTTTTACTTAAAGTAAAAAAAAACTATCTAAACAACAGCTCTTCTAACCTTAGAAAAACTTTTTCTATTTACAAATTTACACGTATTGATAGTGTTTATAATATAATTAGGTTAATATATTTGTCGAAAATTCAAATAAAGTAAAATAATTTCATGTGCGGTGACAATCACCGCCGGTGACATTTAGCAAATCCATAATTTAAAATATTTAAAAATTTCGTGATTCTCATAAATATAATTATATTATACAGTATATATTGTTCAAAATTATTATGATAATGAAATATATGTTACATTCATTTTGCCTATCTCTAATCGGAATAATTAAAGCTACTAATAATTCAAGCGAATGGATTGAAAAAAGCTATTTCATAAAAATGTATTAAATTAAAGATTTTTATAATTTGGAAGAAATTAGTCATGGAGGTTTCGGAGAAATCTTATATTGTGCAAACTGGATAAAATCATTAAAATATCCCACGATTCCACAACTGATAATTACGACTAAATTTATCATTTTCATCTTTTTTTTTTTTTAAAAAAAAAAATCATAATTATCATTTTTTTAAAATTGAATTATAATTTTTTATCTTTCTAGGAAATGTTAATAAAATTTATAAAATCTAAATTTAATAATTAATAAGCCGGTAATTCAAAGAAATATACAGTATATTTAGTAATGGAATATGCACAGAGGCACTTTTCGAAATTATCTAAAGAATTTTAATAATCTCTCTTGGAATAATAATTAGCTTGCACTGTATTATGTTTACTTGACAAAGATTAATGAAATCATATATATTTGGAGTGTTGTAAAATAAAGTTAGCTGGTTTTGGCTTGTCAAAAAATATATATGTGAAAAATTTGAATAAATTAAGTTTACTAATAATTATATGATCCAAAAATTAAATGAATTATAACCATACTCTTTAAATAAAAAGAGCGATATTTATACTGGTCACCAATTAATAATGCAAGTTTCATAAGGTTTTATATCTGGAGACTGTAAAAATTTATACTGGTAAATGTAATTTAAGAGATTAGATTGATTTAAAATAGTATATTAATATTGCTATAATTGTTAATTAAACTTTTACGTACTTTTTAGATTTTTGGGATAATGAGGATCGTTTTTAATTATAACAAATCATCAATTAAAAAGCATCCTATTTCTTATACAGTCGCCACTGGATATAACGAAATCATATAATAAATTACTATATGCTGCATCCAACTGTATATTTAGTAAAATATCACGTGAATGTCATATGACTTATAATAAAAAATGTTTACTAATATGTTTTATAGTATAGTATATTGACAAATAATTATTTTTTCAAATTACTAGTGATCATGTGTCTATAATTTTATTAAGATTTATATACTGAACAGTTCAGTATATAACATGAATATCATATATTGAATTCATTATATACGGCAGGTTCGTTATCCAGTGGCGACTGTATGTACAGTACAGAATTTTTAACAAATCATGTTTAATAATTTAAAATATATTTTTATTGTTAAAATTTGTCCCGATAAATTACCAAAAAATCTATGATTTTGACGGTTTAAATATCCCGAGTATTTATTACTGCTAATTATTTCTATTATTTTATATATTATTACAAAATATAAAGTGACTTATTCTTTTTTAATTTATATTTTCGGAATGGCGTGGTGACAACACGTTTCAATAATACACAGTATATTTTATTATTTAATTTATTAATAAAAAAAAAAAAGATTACGATTTTGTGATTTTGGTTAAGATCTATAATGATAAGTTTTTAATAAATAACTTATTTTTTTAATAGATACAGTATATTCAACTTTAACTTTTTTGTAAAATTTTGAACAATTTTTTTCATGTTAAATTAATCGCGCATGTTCTTAAGCAAGATTTTTTTTAAAAAATACCAAAATGAAAAATCTTTTACTTTATTTATAATGAAAAAAAAATTCAAGTTGCAATTAAATTCTCTAAATTTTAAATCAAATATATAAACTTAAATTGATTTTACAAAATAAATTAACTAAATTAATCAAATATCGGGAAATCCGGGGTTACATTCTAGAACCCGGACCCGGCCCGGCCGGCCCGATAATAAATTTCCGATGCATCATGATGTCATAGTGTGATAGTTCTAGACATATAAAAATGAACTTTTTTCAGAGATCTGCGAATTACCATTCCGTTCATTATAGAAACAAGTATCTATGATCGTATATTTATAAGTCCAAATAATAGTGATGCGGATAAATTTGTAAATATATTTGCAAGTTTAAATAATGATAAAAGCCTTATAANCCTTATACCAATTTTATTTATTTCTTTTAGTAATTATGAAGATTTTTGTTAGTTGTGGAAGTATGTACTCTAAGACAATTTTATTTAGCCAAAAAACATTGCAAAAATTGCTTATTTGAGTATGTTAAATTAGTTAAGAATAAGAATACTATTAATAATAGTACATACTTGGATGTACATGTACGTATATATATAAANAATATTCAATATAGTAAACAGAAACACAGATTTTTATACACATAACATTCTGGAATGGTGAAAATTTCTCTGAGATATTATACTTCAAGCGAATAGTCACAAACCATAGATTTAATACTTTTAATATATCTAATTACAATGATGAAAAAGATTGTAAATTATGTAAATCTAAACAACAACCGGCTGACGAGTCTTCGACTATTGAGTTTAAATTATGTTCAAATTGTTATTCAATTTCTTC
>QKYT01000075.1:0-27699 GCA_003550305.1 Glomus cerebriforme
TTTTCCTTTAATGTATATAAACCCCTTAAAAAAAATTCCAAAAACGTGCAATATATATGCCTAAGGGTCAGTTTTAAAATTCTAACATACAAATACTAGATAAAGCTTGAAAGAAAATGAAAGAAAACGGTAAAAAAAAAAGATTGGAGATTATTTGATCATCTAAATTATATTATTAATTGGTGTAACTTAGCGTAACTATATTCAAATCTTATGATCAACTATGCCAAAACTATGAATAAACCTATTATAGAGGTTTCGGCAAGTTTTGGCAGTTTCGCAATTTTGACAGGTTTCGCAGTTTCAGCATTTTGGCGTTTCGGCACTATATAAGAGGTTTCACCTTTCAGCATTAGGCCAAACAGGTTTCAGCAAGCAATCTTAATACCTATATATTAATGCTATTTAATATTTTTTTCAATATAATAAATAGTTATAATAAGTAATTATTATATACTGTAATTATAATTTTATTATAGATTTTGTAATTTATTGCCTGGCGATTTATTGAGGACCCCAAAATATATATATAGGGGTAAAGTGACTTTTGAATTTTTTACTAATAGCTCTACACAAGGGTTTTTTATATAATCGCTATGCAAAATTAGTACTTAACATCAGATAATCATGAAAAATAAGCAAATTAATCATCTGACCTCTANTTNTCATATNATTTAGGCTATTATTTTTCAAACATTGTTTAATGAGTTTTTAATTTTTTATTCAAATAAAAATTGTAAATTGTTTCCAACTTTACATTTTAGAATAATTAATTTGAAATAAAAGTTTCTTTTGAAATATGAAATACTCAAATAAGTGTTATAAATTTATTATTTAAAGTTAAACAATTTATTTATATATAATAAATATAATAAATATAAATCAGCCAAATTAGTACTAAAAATACGCAAATCTAACCTTTTGCTTTTAAAAAAAATTACTAAAAATACGCATTATNAATACCTGACTTTAACCAAAAAAAGCCAAAATAATACACAAATCAAAACCTGACTTCAATATTTATCACTATTATGGCTACGCATTTGTTGACCCTACCCCTATATATATATTTCAGGGTCCTATTTATTGCCTGGCGATTTATCGCCAGTATTACGTGATTAATAATTCCAGCCAGAATTAAATAATCTGCAATAAAATTGCCTTTTTAGAAATTTTATGTATCCAAAAATTTCAATTTTTAAGAGAAATAAATTGCATTTTTGGATTGTGTAATATTACCTAAGATCTAAATAAGGAAATTTTAGCCAACATTATAAAATTTGGGCAAAATTAAACATATGATGAATAACATATGACAAATAGTATTTATTATACCAAAAAATTCTATCCCTAAAATAAATAGTAAAAATAGAAAACTACAGTGTGATGCAAGGGGTGACAAATTATTATATAGTATAAGTTACATGATATAATATATCACGTAACAGAGATAGCGATACATCACCATGGCAATAAATTACTTTTTTCTTTTATTACTTATCTTTAATTAAATATTACAAAAAAATTTTATTTATAAATTATAATTAAAATTTTATTATTGAAAAAAGTATTTAAATAAAAATTTATTAAAATATTTTTAAAATCTTTAAAATTAGAATTTTTGGGATCTGAATTATTATATTGGCCAATATTAAATATAATTCTAGCCAAATTCAAAAATAATGTAAGCAAATCTATATGATTAATTTTAGAAAATTTAGTATTTTTTTATTTTTTTATTTTTCTAAATATCTACTGAAAATTCCTTTTTTTTAAGGAGCTTTTTATAAGAGTAATTAAAAAAATTTTAGAAAATAAATTAAAAATAAAAAAAGGCTCATTATATACTTTTTTATATCATATATATCACATGATATGAGTTATAGTTTATTTTATCAAAAAAAAATTAACTAAAATACTAAAATAAACTATACATCACATAAGATTTTTTTATTAGTTAAGCTACAACTATAGCTGCAGCTATAGTTTATTTTTTTTTTAGGAGATTTAATTGCAATGAATATAGTTTAAATATAATAAAATCAATTTACAAATGCTTTTATTTATTGAATATAGTTAATATATACTAAAATTTGTATTGTTATATGCATTTTCAATATTTTTATATGCATTTTGCAACTAATAATATGTGTTTTTCAACTAACCTAGTGTTGTTATATGCATTTTTAAACTGTTATTATTTTACTGTATGTTGTTATACACCTAAAAAAGTGTTACACAATGCATTTTTAATCACGTTGATTGATAAAAAGTTTATTGTGCAATACTTTTTTGGTGTTAAGCAACACATGGCATATGTTTACACTTTATATGTCTATTTAAAACTTTCTGATGAAAATTTCTGAAGAAAAAGGTCTTTTCAGATATCAGATACTAGTAAGTAAGTGAATGAGTATTTAGGATAACTAATCACTTTGTTATCTGGATAGTAAGTTGAAACTAAATATCTGAATAAGTTAAAAGCTGTAATAATATAGGCTGTATAAGTTTTTACTCTGAAGGTAAAACTAATTCAAATCCAAAAATTTTCAAGTGTACTGTTAATAGAGTGTAATAGAGGTATTGGGTAGCAAAAATAACAAAAATGGTCTTTGTTTATAGTAGAATTCGACTGGTATCTTAAAATATGTATTGTAATATTTATCTTGATTTTTTTAAAGTTTATACACTCTCAATGCATTTCTAATCTCTTAATTCTTTTTTTACTATACTATTAATTAAAAAAGTAATCTGGTAGGAATCACCACTTATTATGTCTAATCATTCTCTTGATTCCTTTGTTTTTAACTTTTCTTCTTTATATTCAAATAAAAAATTAATTAAGTTTATAATATTAGAGTTAACAATAATTTTATGAGTATTAGTTTACTTTTTAATTGGTAAATGGTATAGTAGTTTTGAAATAAAAGATATTTTATTATTCAATTTAAGTTACAAGAACTGAAAATAATTTAAGAAAATTCTCAGAATATTTATACAAACTGAAAATAAAATATAATAAAAAGATATTAATTATCATAAATATAATAAATATAGTAAATATAATAAATATAATAAAAATATTAAAGAAAATAAATATATTAACTATCCTAACTATTATTAAGATCATTAATATCACTACTATCACTAAGATCACTGTGATCATGAAAATCATGATCATAGAGTAGTACAGCACGGTACAGTAAATCAGCGCAGTATATTCAAAATTCCTTCTTTATATAAAAATACTTCATTATACAAAAATAATAAAATAAATAAAATAAATATAATAAATATAACAAATATAATAAATATAACAAATATAACAAATATAACAAATATAACAAATATAACAAATATAACAAATATAACAAATATAACAAATATAACTAATATAACAAATATAACTAATATAATTAATATAATTAATAAAATAAATTTAACTAATCTAATAAATCTAATAATTATAACTAATTAAACTAATCTAATTATTATAACTATTATAATTTTTATGATTAAACATGTGACATCACATGATCTACAAATCATGTGATTTTTATTTTCTAACATTTCTTTCCCTTTAAAAAAGTAAACTCCTAAGAATTAAAGTTCAATTACCAATATTTTAAACTCACTTGAAGATAGTTGTTTAACCATAGAAATTGTTATCTTCTTTGTTCTTTCTATTTGTATTGGGTTGAATTTGAAAATATAATAAATTTAAATTAAAATCAAGTAATAACTAGGGAACGGTAAACCGTTATTAAGTCCGGAGCGTCAATACTCAAAGTTAAGCATTGTAACACGGTAGATCAAAAAATAAAGCATAGAACAATAAAATACTAAAATAATGCATGTGACAATCTCATTTAGTTCGTTTAATTAAAATAAAAAAAGTAGCACATTACATATATAATATACACAAAAACTTAATACAATAATATTAGAATAATAATGTAACAAAAAAAACTAAATAAATACAATAAAACTCCATAAACGAAACTAATAACATCAAATAATGAACATATGAAACACAAAATAATCTAGACTAATTAGTAAGTACACCCGATCCCATTATTTTAAAACAATTATTTCTATCACAGATCAATTAATCTCAAGTGGCTTAGACGTGATAGTGCAAGTATCCACGAAAAAAAGAAGAGAAAAAGAATGAACGAAACCATAAAGGAATGTAAGAAATGACCTGACGGAGATAAATACATGATAAAATCATTTAATTTAATTAATAAAAAGTAATAAACAGTACATTACNTAATACTGTATGTTCAGAATTTTAAAATATTCTGTTATAATAAAGAAAAATGAATTAAAATAAACAAAATGATGACAAATTATGAACATATGAAACATAAACTGATCTTAACTAATCTAATCCCTAACAAGAATTCCTATTATTTTGAAATGATTGTTAACACAATTTGAATTTGTTGAGCGCAAATCAGACAAAATGCTTTTTAGGAATGACCAACTTCTTTTTTTTTCCTATTTATAACCAACTGGATAGCAAAATAATAATCTTCTTCAGTAAAAACTATACATCTATAAATAAAAAATATGAGCAATCAAAACCTTTACACTAAGAATCCAGAGACACTACGAAAATGTAAAAGCAAAAAAAATGAGACAGATGAACAACAGGAAGAGCAACTCAGATGCAAACGTGATCAAAAATGGCAAAAAAGAGCAGAAGAAACAAGAGAAAAATGGGAAGAATGACTTATAAGTGTGTGCGAAAGACAAAAGCAAAAAAAGAACCGCTGAGACTGCAGAGGAATGTGAGAATTGTCTTAACCAGGATAACAACTAAAAACGTGAACTTCAAAGGCAAATAATTGAAAGAAATGACAAAATGACAGTATGAAATCAATCAGTAAATATGGACATAAACGTTCAACAAAATACCTCTGAGATAAACAACCCCAACCACTCAGCCACTGACATCAATGTGCACGAAAAGCGTATCTTGCAGAACTTCTGGAATAAAATCAAGAATATCGAGTACAACGTATGTCCTGCATATAACAAAAGAATTTTGGGGATAACGCTTGTTAAGAGAAAGTGCCGTCGTTATCACACGGAAAAGACAACACTGAAGAAATTTTCAGAAGAAAACAACATGGATCCAGGTGAAGCACCCAAGGAAATCAAAGGGCTAACGGAAGTAGAAGAGATGCTAATAGCGCAAGTTTTTACTGTAATGACAGTTTATCAGCTCAAAGGAGGCCAAACTGGTTATAAGGGTAATGTCATTAATTTTCCACAAGATGTAACAGAATTCACAACATGACTTCCAAGACATCCATCCACATTAAATGTGCTCCTGGTACAAAGGCAATCAGCAACCAATTTAGCTGAATTCAGAGATTTTATCGTATGCAGAGACAGGTCATACGCGCATTATTATGGCTAAAATCTAACAATAAATACTATGAAAATATAAATATTGACTATGAAATCATACAAATTTTACCTGAAAATGGATCTGTAATCAATCTACTCCCTCAAATCCACATTGATCAATCAGCTGAAGAAGGTTCAATCGAAGACGAAAGTAATGATGAAACAATATCAAGCACATTTGTTCCTTCAATCACACTAACATTCTGAGAGACTACTGCAATTAGTGATACACTTAACTGAATACAAAGCAACGACGCACCCATAATGTGGCCAGAGATTGAAGGTAGCCCAATTAATGAATTCCAAACACCTGGCTATATTGCAAGAGCATTCCCAACACTTTATCTATACGGTAAAGCTGATCTAAGGTCTGAACGAGTTAGGGATATAAAACCAGCTGAGTACTTCAAACATTTGCTTTGGTATAAAGATGGAAGATTTGTACAGCACGCATAATAGAGGTACTTCGCTCTAAATTCCATGATGAGATGGAGGGCCTTGCAGGAAGGAAAGGTGTACATTTGACAGAATCTGAACAATAGTCAACTAGAGGTTACTGATATCCAGGAAATGATAGAAAATGAAGACAAACAACTTGCAGATAAGATAATGAGATATGGAGAAGGGATAAAAGGATCACGTCAATTCTGGATGGCATGGAGAAATGAACTGTCAGACCTTATCAAACAAATCGGACACTAAGGTCTAATATTTTTTACGTTCAGCGCTGCAGATCTTCACTGGCTGGAATTACACAAATTAATGCCAAACAGCATAAATGAAGGAGATGAGTCAGAGACAGCCAAGCAATGACAACAAAACATCATTGATAACACACATATTGCAGCCTAGTTTTTCACTCAATGATTTGAAAAATTTCTTACTGACGTTTTGATATCACAATGGGACATAGAAGACTACTGATATCGATATGAATGGCAATACCGCAGAAGTGTACATGTTCATGGAATAGCAAAGAAGCAGAACATGCCCACTATTGATTGGAACATCATGAAAGAGAACAAAAATAACATGAAAAGCGTAATAAGTTACATAGATTCGATTGTTACTACATCCAATCTGGGAATAAATGCAGCAAGGCCCGAGCATCACCCATGCCAAAAAAAATCTAATAAAATCAATGACGAGATACAGGATTATATAGAATTAATTAATAAATTACAACAGCACACAATATGTAGTGCGTCGTATTGTCTTCAAGTGAAAAAAGGACAAGAAATATGTAGATTTGGCTATCCAAAAGAGTGCAGTGACCACACGATCATCCAGGAGGACAAGAACNGACAGCCAGAATTAATAACGAAAAGAAATGATCAATTAATAAATCCACACAACAGACTCCAACTGCAAGGTTGGAGAGCAAATGTAGACCTCTAGCCAATTCTCAGCATTTACGCAGCTTTACAATATATATCAAAGTACGCTAGTAAAGCCAAACCCCAAGCAGCAATATTCTCTGAAATACTTAACTAAATACTCAATAACAGCAATGATACCGATTAATCGCTCTCATCAATACAGAAACTTTTACTCACCAGCATTGCTGAAAGAGATATCTCAGCGCAAGAAACCTGCTACCTTCTCCTAGGTATTCCCTTATATCATAGCAGCAGAAATTTCATTACTTTAAATCTTAATGAAAAGGCTGCAAGGTGGATCCGTAGAACTGGTACTACAAAAATGATGAAACACTGAGACACATCAAAAAACAGGACGTATGACACAATCACACATTAAAAAATACTGGGATCGACCCACCGGTCTTGAAGATTTTTCGCTTTTTAAGCTTTACCTGACTCACAAAATGGTCAACAGCATATGGAAAAAGTGCACCAAAGAAAATATCATATGACTTTGGCTATGGCCATCATCACTGCATAATGGAGAACATTGGAAAGAATTCTGCAGGATCAAGGTACTACTTCACATTTCACACCGTAGTATTCAACAAATCAAAGAAACTGACAACATCCTATNGTCAACGGTATACACACAACATCTTGAAATGATAAATAGTGACGCAATGGATTTGTTGGGGCAAGCTATTGACAATGAAGAAGAGAGCATCGAAGATGAAGAAAGNCAATATGAAGAAGAGGAAGACGAAGAACAAGAAGAATACNGTNNTGACTGNATGTATCTTGCAGAGATGGGCCCAAACACGAGAATAATTAGCNCATCGGATTTGGGAACCAGGGATATNGATCGGAACCACGATTGGATAAATGATGCATGACAAAACTATTCAGTTGNTGACATATCAAACGCGCGTGAATTTATAAAACAAGCCTCAACAAACAGCAAAAAGACAAGTCGAGGAAATAATGACGACGATGTCGATATACAAAAATTAAACCAAAAGCAAAAGATAGTATTCAACCGAATAGAAAAGCATTACCAAGAAATACTCACGGGAAATCGNGTAGAACNGTTACGATTAATAATTATGGGTACTGCCGGTACCGGAAAATCTTACTTAATCAAAGCGATTCGAAAGNAACGGAATATGACACTTTGAAACAAAACACCTTTTTTTTTAATTCTTTTATGAAGATAAAGTATTTATTTATTTATTTATTTAACTATTTATTTATACAAAAGTTTCATTTTAAGCAAAGTACAAAAAGCAATTACAAAAGTTTTGTTTTGAGTAAAATACAAATAAAAGAAATTGAAAATAAAAACTAAAAAGTATTTACAAAAAAATTTCTATTTTTTATTTATATTTTGCTTAAAACGAGGATCAATAAATCAATAAATCAAATCAAACACAGACACTTACCATTTTAGGAAAATCAAACGGAGGTAATCACGAAATTGGAAAAAATTAACATCAACTCAAAAAACAAGCGGGCAGACAAATGTACACCGGGCCTAGAAATATATAATCCTACGCTAACACTCCAGTCTAATAATCAGTAATTATTTGTTTGACCTTTACTTTCTATTAATTGTCCTAGATAATAAGTATACATTAAAGACTTTTTTCATTACTTTACTCATAAAGCCCTTAATAAGCACTAGTATACTAAACTTATTTTTGCTTTTTCATTTATACTATCATTATATAATGGTGAATTAATTTTAATATCTTCTGGTTGTTTATATAAAAGATCTTGTAAAATTTGTTCATAATTACTATTCATTTTCAAACTATAATTAAAATTTTTTTTCATTCTTTTTATAATATTATTCTCAGCTTTTTGGTCCTATATCGATCAAACACTTTTTAAATTAATTTTCTAAATAGTAATTAAACATCTATTTTATACTAATTATTGAATTAAGCACATAGTTGGATTAATTTTAAATTAGTCTAACATAAGGTTGCTTGCCAAAACTAAAAGGTTTTAGCAGAATAGTATATATAAAACTGCTGAAACTAGTTTCATGAAATTATTAAGAAATGATAAAATTGCAAAACCTATCAAAATTGCAAAACTGCTAAAACTTGCCAAACTGTTTTAGTATTTTGGCATTACTTTTTATATATTTTAATTAGAGTTTCAGCATTTAAACTAATTTATAAGGCAATGGGTCTTTAATTATAAGTATATTCATAGAATATAATAAATGCAGAAAAAATGATTGCTTAAAATAAAATAATTGCTTTATGTTAACATAATATTTAGTAAATAATTTCATTTTTTTATTATCAAAATTAAAATAATATAATAATGATAATTAATAAATAATAAAATATAATTATAATATAATAAAATAAAAATAAAAATTTTAATATCTATAATATCTTCTACATCAGAATCTATCCCTTTTTCTATTTCTTCTTCTACTATCTCTACTTCTCGATCAATTCTGAGAATAGAATCTCCTTTCTCTTCTTTCTCTTCTTAAAGATCATAACCTGTACTAGTATTCATATTAACAGCAATCGTGTTAAAGCTCTGAACGGTTCTGGTTCAAATCAAAAACTGAACTAGAACTGAACTGAAAATCTGGTTCAGTTCCAAAAAATTTTAATCTGAAAATTTTGGTTTGGTTCTGGTTCAGTTCAGTTTTTTTAATAATCTGAACTGGAACTGAACTGAAATCTGAACGAAACTGATCAAAAAAAAATTTTTTTTTATTTTAATTTTTTTTTTATTTTTTTTTTTTAATATTTTTTCTTTTTGTAGAAAATAATAAATAAACGAACTGAACTTCAAGTAAGTATGTTTGCTTTTTTCTTTTATATATTTATTAAAGAGAAACATACTAATATTTTTTCTTTTGTTTGTAAGAATTGCCAGCTGGAGAATAACCGAGATTAAAAAAATATTTCAAATGTTTGTTTTTTGTAGATTTATCAGACAAACTTACAAACCAGACTTCAAGGTAAGGGTATTTCTTATTGTTTTATTTAATTAAAAAATGTACTATTATTTTTTCCTTTTTTTATAGGGATTGCTAACTGGTAAACAATTAGACTTACTGTAAAGGTGAGTAATTTAAGATTTCTTTTTCGTATTTTTAGTTTAAAAAGAAACATTTCTAATGTCTCTCTTCTTGTTTTTGTAGGATTTCCCAAACAAATTTACGAACTGGACTTTAAGGTAAAAGAAAAAGAAAATGTTAGAAATGTTTCTCTTTTAATTAAAATACACAATATTCCTCTAATTATTCACCTTTAAGTTCAATTTATTCACCAGTCAGTAATCCCTACAAAAAAAAGAAAAGAAACATCCGTATATTTCTTATTTAAGTAAAAAAGATACAATTATACCCCTTTTTCCTTTACCTTAAAGTTCAGTTCATGAATTCATCTGGCAATTCTACAAAAATAAAGAAAGAAACGTTAAAAATTTTTCTCTTTTAATTTATATATAACCCCTTTAATTACTCACCTTTAAGTCATTTTTTCTCCAGCTGGCAATCCTACAAAAAAAACAAAAATGTCAATATATTTCTCAACAATCTACCTTTCCCTACTTATCCTTACCTTGAAGTTTGGTTCATAAGTTCCAGAAAAAAAGTGTGTCTAAAAGAAAATAAAGCTATTCTAAAAAAAAGAAGTTAGTTAATTACAGAAATATATAATAATTAATCAACACCTCACCATTATAATGAAATAAAATCAAAATTCTTCTGTTTTATTATTAGCGAATAACTCATCTAAAAGAAAATAAAGTCGCTCTGAGAAATGATAATTAGTTTAAATTTATAAATAAAAAAAATAAAATATTGTTTAGTCCGCAAAAATCTAAAAAAAAATTTTTTTTAATTATAAATATAAAAAAAAATTTAATTGGATCTGAACCAAAAAATTTCAGTTCAGTTCGGTACATTTTAAACCCGGACCCAGTTCAGAAAATTTATGAAAAATTAAATGCCGGCCTGAATCTGACCCAGGTGGATTTAAAATAATTTCAGCTGGTCTGGACCCAGATTTCAGGCTGGATCCAGACCGGGTTTTAAGCCTGGACCCAGCCTATTGCAGGCCTCTAACTGATAGTATGTTTCTGTCATTACAGATTTATGATAAGAAATACAAGCTTTAAGTCCAACTTTTTTAAGGTTACGATGTATAGTGTTATGAGAAATAGGTTGCCTTCCTTGGGCTGTCCAGACAGTTGCAAGTTTTTTTGCACAAAGTCAACAATTTTTACTGTCTTTTTTAACAAGAGCTTTAAGCCTTTGCTGAGCTGGTAAGTTAAGGAGTGGAGAATGGCCACTTTGTTTTTTTGGTATTAAGGAGTGTGTTTCATGATAGCGTTTAATTATATCATTAACAGTTGATTTCTCACACCCCAGTTGTTTAGCAATTGTATGATATGACTGTCTGCATTTGTAACCATAAATGATTGTACCACAAGTTTTTGGGGTAAGTGGTTTCATTTTTCTGAAAGTTCTAGAAAGAATGTGATGCAGGAAATTGATTTATTGTGATCTTAAGTACAAAATCATTGTTTGTTTACATCATAATAACACGTGATGATTAATATAATTTTAGCAAAACTAAGTGTCCAGATAATTTTGGTGACCATCTATATTAGCAATAGCAGCTCTGTTAAAGATTTCAATCCATTCATAAGGATCTTCCTCATCTTTTCCATAAAAATCTGGAACTTTAACAAGTGATAATTCATGAGCAGGAACTTGTACTTAAGCATTAACTTGAGGTTAACTTTGTCCTTGGATTGCTTGAGCTAATAAGTTTATTTGTTGGGTATTTTAATTTAAATTCTGGATAAAAGCGTCAAACTGATTTTGATTCATAACTAGAGGGTTATTTTGTAATGGAGATGGAGATTGGTTAAATATTTTCTAATAAGGTATTAGTTATAGGATTGCTAAAACTAAAGGTAACTTCAAATATTCTATGAATATAGAAATAAAGTTCCAACAGGAAAGAATTAATTACTTGGAATTATATGCTTTATAATAATTTAGCTATTAATTTAATAAGATAGTTAAGTTCAGCTGTCTGAATATTTTGAGTTATTAGTTAAAAAATAGCAACTATAGCACCAGTACAAAGTTCAGTGTTATAATGAATATGTATCCACTGCCAAAAGCGTAAGAATTCTACAGATAATCTTGCTACTGGTAGAGGAGGGTAACAGATTTAACAATAAACTTTTCTAGATGAATTGTTTCCTATTTGGTAGGCTCTTAAATGTTGGTTTATTTGGTCTTCTGATGTAATATAATATAGCATAAATTAAGTAGTATATCACTCTAATTTATAACCTGACAGGAATTATCACTTTGTTAATCTGGAACAATCCATCATCCAAATTAACTATGAATAACTTCAGGGATTTTATTAAGCTAAAAGTTATTCATATTATATAATTATAAAATTTATACATTGAATTACAACACTAAATAATAAAATAAAATAAAAAGAAATACAAAATAAAAGAACAGTCATATCAAAATAACAGAATAATCCTAATTAGACTAATTAACAGAACGAATCAAATTAACTACCCTAAGATTACCCTACTTTACCATGATTCCTTCCCTAATCTAACTAAAAGCCAGAGTCCAATAAAAAAGGCAACTGCTCCCTTTAGAATCCTTCAACCCCATCCTCAAAAAGTCTAGAGCCTACTCCAGAAACTAAACAAAGCTATTACAACTGTGCGAAACCCCAGAGGAAATAAAATCCATTTGGACCAAAGACTGCCAAATTTAATAGAGAATTCAATCTATTGCGAAGCCAAGGGAAAAGATGTTAATAAAAGAGCACGAGGAGTATGTAGAGCGGTAGTGTTAACAAGACGAAGCTTGGAACATTTATGATGAAATGTAATGAATAACTTCAGAAAGACAATAGCTTTGAAATTTTCCACACGCAAATTGAAGGTGCAATGTAAAGTTACAAAGTTTATATAAGTTAGGAACTTAGAAATTTTAAAGAGGATGGTTCTTTTATTGTAGTAATTCTAAACTACAGAACTCACTATCAAGTCCTTAAGAAAAAATACAGAGATATTTATATAAAATAAAATATATATAAGTTAATAATAAATATAATAAGGGTGTTACTATGTGGCGACCTGTCGCCATAGCGACCCCTATAATTCCGGCCAAAATTAAGTGATCGGCAAAAAATTATCCTTTTTTGGAATTTTGTGTAATGCAAAACTTTGATTTTCGAGAGAAAAATTGCCTTTTTTTGGGTTGTGTAACGTTACATTAATTCCAAATAAGGAAATTCCGACCGGCGTTATAAAATTTGGGCAAAATTAAACATGTAATGAATAACATGTGACAAATAGGCTTTTTCATGCCGAAAAAATTCTGTTCCTAGAATAAATAGTAAAAATGGAAAACTAGGAATGTGACACAGAGGTGACAAATTATTTGTATATGAAGTCACGTGACAGGGGTCGCCAATTCCTTTTTTCCATATAATAAATATAATAAAAAGAAAAAAGTAATTTATCGACCGGTCGATGCATCGACCCTGTCACGTGACATATTATATCACATGACATATCTATATAATAATTTGTCACCCTCCGCGTCACATCGTAGTTTTCCATTTTTACTATTTATTCTAGGGACAGAATTTTTTCGGTATGATAAATACTATTTGTCACATGTTATTCATCACATGTTTAATTTTGCCCAAATTTTATAACGCTGGCCAAAATATCCTTATTTGAATCTTAGGTAACGTTACACAATCCAAAAAAGGCAATTTTGTTTCTCTCAAAAATTGAAATTTGGATTACGCAAGATTCCTAAAAAGGCAATTTAGTTGCAGATTATTTAATTCCGGCCGGAATTATGAATCACGTGAAGGGGTCGATGCATCGACCGGTCGATAAATTACAAAATCCTAATAAAAATAATAATTATAATAACTATAAATAATATAATAAAAATAATAAATATAAACTATATAAATCTAATCTAAATTATAAACATTATAACGTTTATCAGGTTTATAGCTAAGATTACCTATATGTATAATGCAGTAAACTATATCACAAACAAATCACGTGTATCATCAGAACTGAACCAATTTTCTGGTTCAGACCTAGAACTGGATTAAAACTGGACCAAACTGAACCGTTTGGAGCTTTAATAAGCACTCCTTTCCTTAAAGCACAAATAATTTGATCTAAACTTTTTTATATAAAAAATGCCTCCTTTATAATCACTTTATTAATTAAAAATATAATCACACCAATCATCAGTCTTATATCATAGTAAATATAAGAAAAATTCCTTATTTATAAGCACACTAATCGTATGATCTGATAATATGACTAAAACTATCCTAGCATTACCAACAAAATTTCACTTTCACATGATATATGATGTAGCAGGATCCCGAACAATACTGAAATAGGTAACAAAAAAAAACGCGTAAAATAAGCCAAAATAATCATGTAAATCTTTCCTTTTTTAGATAATTTTCAATAATGTTGGCCAGAATATTATTACCTTTTTTGGTAACTCACTGGCATTATTGTAATTCCGGCCCCGAAAAAATGCGTAGAGCTAATAGTAAATTTTTTCTAATTTCTTGTTACCTATTTATATATTGCTTGGGGTCCTGATGTAGCGCAGATTGGTATCTAAACTTTTATTGGTTCAAAAATTTGTATAACTAATTTTAAAGCCACTGAAAAAAACTGAACTTTAAAAAAAAATTTTTTTCTTTAACATATTTCAGTTCTATTTCACAAGTTTATTTTTTTTAATGGACTGTCAATGTTATTCTTAACTATTAATATTCATTTATTAAATTAAAGTCACAAATATATGCTCTTTTTCTCTTTATAATGAGCTAAATTTTAGTGTTATCAAAGTTTTTAAAGTTTATTATAAATGTTAAATTATACTATATTTTAGGTAATTTTTTTTATTGAAAGTTTATTATATTCATTGATAAAAATACTTTTTATAATATAATTAAAGCTTCTTACAATGTACAGAATATGTAAGATTCTTTCTAGATATGAAAATTTTATAACTTCTTTATTTATTTTAAAAGAATTTTATATGAATTTTTCTTACCTTATTCTAACTCTAAATTTTAATTTTAGGAATGACTCTATTTAAAAAAACTTTTTTTATTTTTATTATTAATTAGATCTTTTAATTTTTAGAGAAAATTATTTACTTTATTTTTAACTTTAAATAATATAGCGTTAAAATATTTATTTTTTGATTTTTATGATTTTTTTGTAATAATTTTTTAAATTTTAAAATATTTGTTTGTTAATTCAGGAATTAGTATATATAATATTTTATAATAGATTGTATTTTTTTGCAATTTATAAAAAAGAATGAAATTTCATGAAAAAAAGGTTTTAAAAAAATAAAAAAAAAAATTGTCTATTATCAGTTATGTACAATTGAATGTAATAATATTTTATTTGAATATTGTTAATTATAATTATGTAGGTGTAAGCAAATGTTGCAGGTTTATGCCACTTATATCTGTAGTTGTGCATTGGCTTTTGATTTCATTATCACAATAGAGAACAGTCATTAATAACTTCATTTTTTTGGTTTATTTTTTTGCATAAAAATAAATTATATCATCATATTAGTTTTAAAAATTAAATAAGATATAAAAAAATTAAACTTACTATTTATTAAAAATTAATTCAAAAAGTGGGTATTATTTGTATGCCCTTTTCATATTAAGGGTATAGTTTTTTTTTGCCTATATTTTTCAATTTTCTCAACTATTTCAATGACTTAAGTAAAATTTTTTTTTTACATTTTTAACCTATTTAATATTACTAGCTTCTTTTTGTTCTTTAAGAAGACTAAGTACCTTTGTTGTTGAATTTATCAATTCATCATAAAGTGCATTACAATCTTTTATTGATTTATTTAAATTTTGCATATCAGTATTATCATATATGCTAAATAAATTTGCTTGCATGTCAATAAAATCTTCATTCATTTCAGTTAAAAAGGAAGGTTGGTTATTTCTTTTTAAATGCTAAAAAAAATTAGGAGTTACTAACCCTTTCTGTTGAACTAGATGTTTACAAATCCCAAATCGATTTGTTAAATAAAAGGGACATTTACATATCCATTGGCTTATATCTGTTATATATATTTTATTAACAGTATATACTGATAATTCTTTCCATTCAGATTTTAATTGTTTTATCCATTCAGATTTTTTTCTGCCAGATTGAATCTGTTGCAATTTTTGCTGTTGATGAATAATTACTTTTATCATTAAAATAAATATTATAAGATCAAGATATGACTGGAAAAATTTGTAAAGAAAATCTCTTTTTATAATCTTTTAATACTCTTCTACAAATATTGTAGTTTTAAGAACTGGAATTTTTTTTACAAAATTCATACATTTCTTGAATTGCAGTTTTTTATATTGCTATATTAGTAAAAAACTGACCATTACTTGTTGGAATTAATGGGTATTGGTAAAGATATTTTTTCATTAATTTCCAAATAGTTTCATGATATTCTTTAAGACAAAATTTTTGTGATTGTATAATATTATTAAATGAAAATTGGATACCAAGTTCAGATAAAGAATTAAAAGAGAAATTTCTATTGCTTTATTACTTGTTAATCATATCATAATTGCTTTTTTCATATGCTACTTGCATAATTGAACTTTAATTCCTTTTCAAGTAAAACGCATAGCATTAATTTGTGCAAAATCCTTATCTGTAAATATAAATTCTGGATATATTCCCATATTATGCAATTTATTCAGAAAATTCTGAATAATTGTAGTATGTATTCCTTCTTCATATTTTCCATTATTCTCTAAAAATAAATAAGCCAAAGAAAATCCTATACTATTTATTTCTGCATAAAAATTATACAATTTAAATCCAAAATTGTTGGTATTATCTTTTAAATTTAAAAATTTATCGTTCAATTTAGTATGTTTTTATTGCAATAAATAAATTAAATAAAAATTAAAAAATTACTTACATGTTGCATCAATGCTATACTCATGAATTTCAATATTCATTCATTTAAAATATTCATAAAATCCTATTTCAACAGCTAAAGTATAAACAGGTTGTATTTCTTCTAAAATAATTTGATAATTTTCTTTCTTAATCCATAGTTTTGCAAATTCAAATGCATTTTAATGGCATTTATATTTAGTTTGTCCTAACTGTATCTACCAAAAATGGATTTATTTTTGCTGAATTAATGAATCTAATCCTTTATCAATAAGTCATGCATAAATTTCTTATAGTAACAGATTAACATTTTTTTTAATAAAATCCTTGATGTTTTGAGGTATTTTTGTAATTTTTGGTTATGCATATATAGAATTATACTGTAAAGTTACTTCTGTTATTTTCATCACTTCATTAATGGTAATTTTAATAAAACTATTACATTTGAATCTCTCCATTGCTAGTGTATTCTGATATTTTGTACAATCTTGATATTGTCACTGACACCTGCCATATGTCGATAGACTAAAATTAATACTCAATCCATTTATACTTGGTTTAAATATTATAACTTCTTATTTTCTTTTATAACCTTAAATTTAACTTTTAAAATGCGATAGTTTCCCTTGATTTAAATAACTTTACATTAAATAATTAAAATGGGATAATTTCCTATACTTTATTCCTTTGACTTTAATATTCAATATTAATTAACTCTCAGGTGAACCATGAGTATATTCAAAATAACTTTTAATAATTAATAATTTTTATTATTTTTATTTCTTTAAGCTTGAAAGCTGAAAAAAAAAAATTTAATTAAAATCTTTTCTCCCTGAATTTATATATTTTTGTTTTACTAAACTATGTTTCACTAATCTACTTGTAATACTATAAATGATCTTTAATTCTTCAATTTTCTATAAATGATTCTTCAATTCTTCAATTTCCTATAATCCTATAATTCCTTGCAATGTTTATAAATAAACTAAACTATAAATAAACTTGAACTATAAATAAACTAAACTATAAATAAACTATTTAAAATATAAATATTAATTCTTATACTACAAATATTATAACTAACTGTAATCTTTATGTGATCTATCCTATATCTTTGGTTACAATATTTCTGAGGTTTGCATGTTAATATGTCTCTTTATGAACAAAAATACCAATATCACTGGTCAAAAACTGATCTATCTTACAGATATTTTACAGATATCTTATAAATATCGGGTACCCAAAATGCGTAAATTCTGCTATACATCGGGTACCCAATATGTATACTATAGAATTAAAAAATACAATTTATTAATTATCTCGCTATCCAGTGATCATAAAAGGATGAAATATAGCTCATTCGATTCGCCTCACTGAGACGTATCGAATGGTACTAATATCGCATTTCTAGGTGCGATAGATGCTGAGATATTCGATAAATCGTAAAAAAAAAAATAAAAAATGCCGATTTGTCAAATATCTCGACATCTATCGCACCTAGAAATGCGATATTAGTACCATTCGATACGTCTCAGTGAGGCGAATCGAATGAGCTATATTTCATCTTTTTATGATCACTGGATAGCGAGATAATTAATAAATTGTATTTTTTAATTCTATAGTATACATATTGGGTACCCGATGTATAGCAGAATTTACGCATTTTGGGTACCCGATATTTATAAGATATCTGTAAGATATCTGTAAGATAGATCAGTTTTTGACCAGTGTATGTTATAGTATTTTTTCCTACATATAAGTGATGATAGCTTTTTAAATAAAGCATATAAAAAAATAATACTTTAATTAATATATAATGCTCCCCAAAGAAAAAATTTTAATAAAATCTTATAAAAACATATGTCCATATAAAATCATCTACATCTTTAACAAATTTAACTAATTCATCAGCTATATCTTTTGCTGGTTTATTAAAAGATGAAATATCTATTTTACATTGAAAATGAAAAGACAATATATTTTCTGTATCATTTTCAAGTTGTATTAGAAAAAGTTGCAAAAGTTGTGCAATATAATCACAAAAACTATTTGGTTCTATTATTTCTAAAGAATCCTTATTTTCTTGCTCCATATTTTCATTTTCATTAGTCTCAACATGTCTTTTTTTTGTGTTATTATGTTGTTTAATGTAACAATTATTACATGTACAAAATTATTTCAAGATTCCTTTTGCTCCAAGACTTATAAATTCATTAGTAGGTTTCATATGCATACAACTGATATAGAAAAGGGTTGTTTCTGTAGTAAATGACTTTATTATTGAGGCAAAAAAATATATAAACTAAAAAAAGTTAGGGTAATTTTGAAGTAGAGCACAAAAGTTATGTATTATGATATATAACAATAATAAAAAAAACATATTATTTTGCAATGCCACATTGCTAATATCACCATAAAATTTATCACATGAAAGTAATTTTTTGATGATGTTGCTAAAAAAGATATATAACTGATAAGATACGCATTTTTATACAATTTGCATAACTTATACAGTTTTATTTACAACTATGCCACCTATTCAGCAAACTTGTACTGCTGTTAGTATTGATATAAAGAAAGAAATCTGTAAATACATATTAGCAAATTCTAATGTAAAACAAACTACTATTGTTTCATCTCATACATTTCGCCAATGTACTGTTCAGTTTCTAAAAGTTGATAAAACTATGCAAATTTGGACATCACAAGCAGTAGCTGCTAGATTTTTTTTAAGTGATATAATACTGCAACAAAAAGGTTTAGAGTTTGCAAGAATGTTGAATATTGAAGATCAGCTAAAATGTGCTAATGGCTAGGTCCTAGATGTATAAATTTAAATTGCGTAATAGTCTTTAAAAAATCAAATTATCAGGTGAGGCCAACAGTGTACCAATTGAAAGTTTTCCAGAGAAGCATGCATGCCTACATGCAATTTTAGCTAAATATGATAAGAAAGATATTTATAATAGACACTAATCTAACAGCAGGTTATAAGATAGTAAAATTATCATTTTATAAAATAAAATTATATTTTTTATTTATAAATTTAATTAAAAAATATTAATTTTTTGTTTTTTATAAAATAAAACTCAGGTTTCTGTTCTTTTTTGTACTAATACTACAGGTTCTTATAAATTTCATCCTCTTGTAATTGGAAAATCACTTAACCCTCAATGCTTTAAAAATTTTAACAAATCAGCTCTTTCTGTAATTTATCATACTAATTCAAAAACATGGATGAGATCTGATATTTTTATTGAATGGTTAAGATATTTAGATAATTATTTTCATATATTAGATTAAAAGATTTTAGATAATACAGGCTTTTATTTTAATTCAAAGAGACTTGAAAAAGAAAATGATATTAATAATGAAGAAATATCAGATGATGAATGTAATAGTAAGCAAGAATCAGGTCATAAAAAGCAAAAAAAAAGGTATAACAAAAAAAAGTAATATCTAATCTTACTAATATTGAACTTGTTTACCTTTTACCAAATACTGCTCATCTTCAACCTATGGATGCAAGTATTATTCATAGTTTTAAAGCCAAATATAAGCAGAAGTTTTGTAAACATTTAATTCATTAATTTAATTCTGGAATAGATTATGTAAAGTAAGTTATAAATTGAAAACTATTTTTTTTTATAAATAAAATATTAACTAATATTAATTATTAAATTTAGAAATAAGTTAAATATTAAGGAAGCAATTGATTATATTGCTAAAGGGTAGAATAATGTTACTTAAAAAATAATACAAAATTGTTGGATTAAAATAGGTATACTTCCATCTTATGATGATAATGATGATGTAGATAAAGAAGAGTCTGAATTAAATGTAGATAATAATGAAATTAAAGATCTTCTTAATTATTTGCCAGAGTTTGATGATATAATAGAATACTTTCAGATATTTGATCATGAAGTTCTAACCAAAGAAAATCTTACAGATGAAGAAATTATTAATTTAGTACAAGGTGATAAAGAAAATCAAGAAGCAGAAGAAGATGATGATGATAATGAAATACTTGTAGTATCAGTAAAAAAAGCAGTTAGTGGATTGGAAACTTTTATTAATTTTTTTGAACAACAAAGTAATATTAAATATAATAATAAAGATTTACGTATTTTTAGAAAATATTTACAGGTAGTTAGAAAGAAAGAGTTTAATTTGAAAAAGCAAAACACATTTGATTTATTTCTTAATAATTGTGGTATGGAATAATTGTATTTTTTTATTTGTTTTAATATAATAGGGTAATATAAAATTATATTTTTACAGTAATAAGAAAATAGGGGATAGTTACACAAATTTTTTAAATAAGATGTATAAGTTGTATGCATTTTTTCATATATGTTTTTGTGTAAAATAAAGTCTATATAAAGAACAAAAATTCATAGGAGGTGGGGAAGAAGAATGTCTTTTTATGTATTTATTATTGAAATTTATCAATGATTCAGTTATAATAAAATTTTATGAATTTTCATCTAATTATTATAATTAAAGATTCATTTAAAAGGTAATTAAAATCTACATATTAATTATAATACAATTATAATTTAATTTATATATGTAAAAAATAAAATTATAATAACTTAAAAATAATAAAATTTTTAAAATTTTATGAATTTATTAATATTTTATGAATTTATTAATATTTTATTAATAAAAAAAATTTTTTGTATATAATCATATCAAAACGAAAATTATCTATATGTGTGATTATATAAAAAAATCTTACTATAAGCATACCTCTTTATAATTACACTATTTGTCAGTCCCAAGAGGTATAATTATAAAGGGGGATCAACAGTATATCATTATATATTTTCTAAAAAAATTTCCTGATATATGAAAATATAAATTTAAATTTAGACTTAGATAGAGGTTCTCAATTATTAAATAGACTAGTTAGTTATTTTAATTCATCACTGATTTAGAGTCAGAAAAAGTTAGATTAAACATAAAAATCTTATGCTAAAAGCCTTTGATAACAAAGACCATTTTTATAAATCTGCTTCTTGCATAACAAGTTATACTTTTCTATATAGAGGGTATATTTATGATTTATCATACTATAATTATGTATTTTTATAAATTTTGATAATTATAATAAACTCAATTAACTTGCTTTTTTGGATTGTATAACATTACCTAAATGTTTATAAAAGAAAATTTTAGCTAATATTAAAGTTTTAGCCAAAATTAAAGATATGATAACTAACATATGACAAATAAACTTTTACATCTTGAAAAAATTCTGTCTCTAAAATAAATAGTAAAAATTGAAAACTGAAGATATGACACAATAAGATAAATTATTACATATATAAAGTTATATGATTACTAATAATGATTACTACTAGTGATACATAATAATTTTCTTATATTTTATTATTTTTTAAATATAAAATTATTATATATTACTGATATTATATAATTATATATATATATTTATTATTTTTATATTTATAAATTTGAATTTTTTTGAAATATAAAATTTTATTTATTATATTTATTTATTATATTTTTTAATTTTAACATAAATATTAATACTAGCTAACATTTTTTCTTAAAAATTTAAAAAAAATTAAAGATTAAATTACATAAGTTTTAAAAAAGAAGATCATTTATTAATTATTTAATTTTAACCAAAATTATAATTTACATGATATTAATAATGATCACACTATTAATAATAAATAATAAAATTATAAATAATTTTAATTATAGGTTTTATTTTTTATCACACCTATAATATGTCACATGGGTTATACTACTGGATTTTTATTGGCTAAAATTTTTTGTCATATTTATTTTATAATACATTAAAATCATGAAAATTTTTTTTATACAATTGTTTATTTTTTTTCTTTATATTTTTTTTTTATTACTTTAAACTTTGAAATACAATAGTTTTGTTTTTAATTTTGCTATGAATTACCATCAGCGATCATCACTGGTAATCACGTGACTTTATATATGTAATAATAATACATTACACTATGTCACATCCCCAGTTTTCAATTTTTACTATTTATTTCAGGGACTTAGAATTTTTTCGAGGTATGAAAGTCTATTCGTTACATATTAGTCGTCACATCCTTAATTTTGGCCAAAACTTTAACGCTGATCAGAATTTTCTTTTATGGATATTTAGGTAACATTATACAACCCAAAAAAGGCAATTTTATTTCTCTAAAATTGAAATTTGGGTTATGCAAGATTCTAAAAAAGAAAATTAATTTGTCAATCACTTAAATTTTGGGCAGAATTACCAGAATTACCAAATTTGAAAATACCGGTGATGATTACCGACAGTGATAAATAGCAAATTCCTTTTGTTTTTTATTAAAACTTTTTTCCAAATATATATTAAACCTATTTTCATAAGGTTAACTATAATATTTATGAAGAAAAATCATGTTTTTCATAACAGTACTAATTTTTGAACTTTTTATTTTTTGTTTACTAATGTTAGGGTATAATTTCACCACTTTGGATAAAGTAAATCAACTTTCTTTATTAATTAAAAGTTGTTTAACAGATCTGAAACTACTCAGATCTCAATTTTTATGAAAGTAAAATTAATACTTATAAAGATATTCACATTTTTCATAATGATACTAATTCATAAATTTTATATTTTTTTGTTTTGTAATTTTAGAGTAGTACTTTAGTCAATATAAATCAACTTTCTTTATTATTAAAATTATTTAATAGATTCAAAACTCTAGGATTTCAATTTTTATGAAAATGTAATTAATCTATTAATACTTATGAAGTTATTCACATTTTTTCATAATAGTACTAACTTTTAAATTATTTATTTTATAACATTTATTTATTTAGTTTCACAATATTTGTATATTCAAAATTATACTTAAAAAAAATGTAATTTATTGAATTTTTTAAATACATTAAACAAACTTTTTTATTAAGATAATTAAATCCCAAAATTTAAATACAAACTATCAAAAAGAAATATTAATAATTAATAATTTAAGAGTAATATTTTAAAATTAAAAGACTGTATAATAATTCTAATAAAATTAAAAATATGTAAAAATACAAGGGATAAAAAGAAAGAAAAATTAAAATACAAGTAGTTTTAAAAAATAACTTAAGCAGAAAATGCATAAAATATACACTGAATTCCAGGATGAAAAAAAAAATAAAATTTATGAGTTAATATTATTATAAAAAATGTAAATAACTCCATAAGTATTAACTATACCTTTATAAAAATTAAGATTCTAACAGTTTTAAACCTGCTAAACAACTTTTAATTAATAAAGAAAGCTGATTTGCTTTATCTAAAGTGGTAAAATTATATCCTAACATTAGTAAACAAAAAAATAAAAGTTTAAAAATTAATACTGTTATGAAAAATATGATTTTTCTTCATAAATATTACAGCTAACTTTATGAAAATTGAAATGTATATATTTAATATATATTTGGAAAAAAGTTTCAATAAAAAACAAAACTATTTTAAAGTTCAAAGTAGTAAAAAAAAAAAAAAATAATTAATTATTTTCATAATTTTAACTCTTTAATTATATTATAATATTTTAATATAACTGATATTTAAAAGGAGCACTTTCTTTAACAATCTTTACACTCATTTCTTCTGAAAAGTTTGGAAAAGAAAAGTTACTTTTTTGCTATTTTGCACTATGAAAGCAGTCCTTTAATCATAGAAAAAGTATTTCTATACTGCTGAAGTTAATTAAAAAACTTTAGAAAATATGGATAATAGTCTTCAGTTTATTAAGTTACTTTGCAAATCAAGTTTATAATAACTTTCAATTACCTATATCTTATTTCAAATTGATATTAAAGAGGCCATTTGGTTTTTTAAGGCATTCTCTTTTATATAAAATAGATAAGAAAAACTTATGACTACTTTTAATAAATCCAAAAATTAGCTTTGTATGAAATTCCTTTAAAAATATTAACCTTTTTGCAAAGTTAAAATATAAGTTTGGATAAAAAGAAAGCTTTTTAGATATTCTAAGTATAAGTGAAAGTAATCTGGCTGGTTTGGTATTAGTTATTTTTTTTTATAATTTAATTTTCATTTTTTAGTCACTTTTAGATACCTCTCTCTAAATAGTTCTTGAAAAGACATAGCTTGCTATTATTTTTTTCACATTTATTATTTTAAGTAGAAGAAATAAAGGTATTCAAAATTTAATTTGTAACTAATCACTACTATATAATTAGTTCTCATTATTATTATATTTCTTTTAATTTAATTTCACAAATAGTAGTCTCTTTTGTGTATTCTTAAAATATTGTTTATGATTGGATAATTAATAAAAAATTATATTTTTCTTATTTTTGTATACTTAAAACTTTTTTTTTATATTATTATTTTTCCTAATCTATTGGTTTATAGTTTATCCCTCTATCTCTTTCTTCATCCATTCCTTTAGAATTAATTATCATATGACTAGTTAAAAATAGCTTTTAGCTGAATTCATATAACTAACTTTATAGAGTTATTAAATTAATTTAAGAATAAGAAGAAATTGCATGTAAAATATGAAAGCAGATATTTAGTTGATATGAGCAATTTTAGACAGAAATTTGAAGTATATCTGTAACTAAGTTTTGGAAAATATTAGACTTCTTACTATTTTATTTTTCTGAAGATTGGTATCAGCAGCTAATTTCTAGAATCTCATTTAATATTTCAAGCTGGTTTGAAACCCCACTTGTATTTGAGAGAAAATTTATATAAGCTAAAAGTTAATATTGTAATGTGATAAAAATAAAGATTTTGTTCTAAGATGATAGAAAATAGGAGAAGATTTTGAAAGCCAAATAATAAGAATATATAGGAGCTAAAAAAGTTAGTATAGTATTAGGTAAAAAAGATGTTAGTAAAATAGAAAAAATAGCATTAAAAAAAGTTTAAAAATTTTTATTAATAAGAGTGGTAGTTTTTATTGCAAAGTAAAGATAACCTTTATTTAAACTCTGTTCTTTATGGAAAAGGCAAGATTTCTCAGACTGAATATATAAAAAATTGTACCAGACAGTTTAGTAATAGTAGTTTTTCTCATCTTATTTTACTAATAAGTTTAAAATAACTTTGTCAGGTCTTCTGCTCCTCTCTAAAACTGTAGATATATATACCGTATAGTTCCGAAATTAAGCACACTTTTTTTGTTATAGGGATGCTTAATTTCGGTGTATANTTTTTTTAAAAAAATCATATTTATATTAATTTTGTATTTAGGATATCTTGTGTTCCAGTGATTAGAAATTAATGTAATTTAGCTCATTGGATTCGTCTCAATGAGAGGAATCCAATGGTAGTTATTTCATATCTCTAGGATAAATATTGGCCGAGATATCATAAATTTATTATCAAAAGAGTGCTTATTTTTGGGTTATTTCTTATATGTAAAGATGCTTATTTTCGGGTAATGCTTAATTTCGGAACTATACGGTAGATATCTAAGGATGGATGGTAACATTTATCACCTGCATTAGAGAAAGTGCATAACCTTATGCAGTTGTGATAATTTTAATCAAATAACTGAATTTGCAATCAATTGTATAATCTTACTAAATAATGGTATATTCATGAATATTCATTAATAAAGGCTATATATGTATAAGATTTAAAAAAAATATATTTTAATATAACTTTTTAATTTAGCTAAATTTATTTTTTTTTATAATTTTTAATAATTTAAAATAATTTGAATTTATACTTTAATATATTTGTATACACTTTAATATTTTTATTATAAAAAGTTTTTATAATTTTTATTTTAATTCTAAATATTAATTTTAGAAAATTTCTAAGCTTATATGTGATTTGAAATATCATATGACTTAAAATTTGCTACCTTTGTGATAATTTGATATAATAACAATTTTTAAATAGTTGATACATAAGAAAATTCTTAAATATTTCCTTAACATATTAATAATTTTATTAATTTTAACCACCAGAACAGTTTTTATATAAAATTATAAAAAAGGCATCTAACAAATCATCATCAACATCATTAACATATGTTAAATATTTGATGATTATATGATAGAAATAACTTGAGATAGAGGTAATAACTAGCATATTAATATTTTATTATTAATTATATTAAAAATAAACTAAGTTTTCAAATCTGACTTAAAAATATTTTGAATATGAAGTTTCTTCAGTTAATACTGCTACAAATGCTGATTTATTTCATAAAATTAGTATATTAATAAATTTTTTGGAATATTTATCTTTTTTTTAATGTTTTTATATAAATCTATCCATAGTTATTGAAGGTATAAGAACATTAAAAACTATAGATTAACTCATACTACCTGAAATATAAAAATAAAAGAAATAATTTATTATAATTTTAAGGAATATTGAGCTGGATATATTCTTTATAATTTTTAGTAATTTGGGGTTTTAAGGTCCAATTCTAATAATGCGCCACTGATTGGTTCATTGTTTCTATTATTGGATTCAACTTATGTCATGTGACGTTTGAATACTCGAATCAATGGCGCAGTATATATAAAATACACTACCTAGCTGAAATCTATTGTCTGAACTAATTTTGGATTGAAACCTATTTTAAAACCTCTCCCTCCTTCTTTTCAGATCGGGAGATTTGTAAATTTGATTAAGTTAAATCAATTTAATTTTAATTAATTATACGTAGAATTACAAAAATAAATGGAAAGGTCCAAATTTTGTTTTCCTATTCAAGATCAATAGAACTTGTTGAATAGATTGATCGCAATATCATCATCTCATTTAACGTGTGAATTAAAACTGGTTCAAACTTAATTGTAAGTTTAGAATTTTTTTTTCCCTCCAAGATCGGAAATCCAAATTCGTTTATAAACATATTTT
>QKYT01000075.1:28922-39949 GCA_003550305.1 Glomus cerebriforme
TATAGAGGGGGACGACTGTATATTATAAATTCTGATATTTAAAATTAATGATCATCTAATAATAATAAACTTTCCCAATTTATCCGGTATAAGCATTTATAAGTACCTACATAATCACACCATAATTATATTATCTCCCCTACTGATATAGTATGGTCCCGATCCTGTGATTATAGAGAGGGATGATTTTTGGATCAGGGTTCTTTAATCAATAGACCGACTTCATATACTATATATTCGGTCAGTCTAAAAAGTTCTAAAATTCAACTAAACAATTTTTTTTAAAAAAATCTTTCCAATATATATATAAAAAATAAAATAAAATATACGATCCGAAATATTTGCCATTCTGTTGCACGAAATCATGAAAGATTCTACAAATTTTCATACGGAATAAACTCGTTCCGATAAATTGAAAATATACATAAATACACCTCCAAAATGAGCTTTGGAAAATATAAAAATTCACACACTCTTTTGATTTTTTTTATTTGTAAAAAAAAAAGAATTAGTAAATAAGTAAATAAATAAATAAATAATAATGGCGCAAGCTCCTTCTCAGTCCTCACGAACTGACGAACTAAACATGGATCTTTGATTTAATGGATTTAATGTCATTCATTATTTCCATTCAACTTCTACCACGCAACAACCTCTAATTCTCTATAATAACCGCCACCAACAACAATCTCCAATTCTCTACAACAACCGTCACCCGCATTATTCCTGTTTTCTTTTTCGATTATCGAAAATAATCGTGGCATTCGCAACCATGCGTATGGTTTGTTTCGTTTTTTTTCTTTTCATAAATTCATTATGAAAAGTATCGAAATCACTACCGGCAACCGTATGGTTGTTTCGTTTTTTTTTTTACTATACTTAAACTATATTATTTCGAATTCTATGAGTTTTACGTGTCTAAATTATGTGATAAGATTATAAGAATTTCAAATATAAGTCGTTATAATAATTACAAGTTAAGAAATTTAGGTTTAATTTTTTTTAAGTTAATATTGATTTTTTTTAAGATTATGAAAATTTTTATGTAAAGTCGTCTTTGTAAAAAATAAAATTTTGTTATGTAATAAAAAAACGTTAAATTTTTTTAAATATAATGATTTTATTTAATTGTTAAATAACAAAATCACATTAATAAAACTTCTAATATGTAATTTGCTAACTCTGATGTCTCTAATCTATTCTATATTTCTATCTTAATTTTACTAACTGTTATACAAATATTGTTTATTGTTTTGTCTGATTCTATTAGCAGTTTCTGACATTGTTGAATATTTTTCATATGTTGTACTTTTTTTCATTTCCTTTTCTATTATTATTGTTTGGTTTCTTCTTGTTGTTTTACTCTTAATTAACACTATTATTTTTTTCTATTTCTAACTTATTATATCTTTATTCTAAATTAATTTTCGTATATTTCAATTAACATGATAACTTATTTCTTGGTTTATTATTACTTTTTTCCAGTTATCAGAATACTTTCTCAGTAATTCTCACTTTTTTTTCCACACTTTGTAAGCGATTTCCAATATTCCTGGCACTTTTTATTTTCTATAAGTTTAGTTTTCCTCAAATTGATATTCCATTTTTTCTTATGCTTAGCTTTCTCCTTGTTTCTTTTCATTGAAATTTTCGTTCACAATGATTTCTTTAGTTCTTTATTCACCCATTTATTGGTTGCTTTCTTCTTGTCGCGATTGTATATTCGTATTACTTATCCTTAGATTCTTATTGTCTTTGCTGTTTAAAAGATCTGTTATGATCATGCACATCCTATTTTTCTGCTTTCTGTTTTCTCATTTCCTGTCAATAAAATTGGTTTTTTCTTATCAGTTAAATCCAATAATATCTTAATTGTCTTCTTTTTAGGAAAAGCAGGTTTCAGGTTTCCTCAATTAGTAATAGACTTTTTGCTAACAGATGGTATCTTTAGAATTACTGGATTTTTTTTGAAATTAAGCGAAATAAGTGAGGAGGGAATTCTAATCTAAACCAACCAGCCAGTTAGGAGATACTCAACTATCTGGACCGGCTTTCCTTGCCTGACACGAAGATGATATCATATACAGTATAAGGAAGTTAAGAGGGAGTTTAAAGGAGAAAAAAACAACCAACCAGCCAGTTAGGAGATACTCAACTATCTGGACAGGCTTTCCTTGCCTGATAGAGAAAGCTCTCATATACAGTATAAGGAAGATAAGAGGGAGTTCAAGGGGTAGAGGGGGGTAAATGAGATAGTTTTTAAAAAGGATCGTTTTTTAAAAGGATTATAGAGAAGAAATAAAATTGTGATAATAATATAATTAAAGATACCATATGAAAATTAATATGAAATATTGAAAAAAAGGTGGTATTTATATATTTAAAAATAATAAGAATATAAAATGAGTCAAAATTAAAAATTATACAATAATAAATTAAGCGTGATGAGTCGCATCATGCAAATTTCTATATTTGGGAAATTATGCAAAATTAATGATTTATTACGTGATTTTTTCATTAAAATTTCCTGATTTAAAACTTATTTAAATTAAATGTCATCAAAATATTAACAAAAAGTCAGAAATATACAATGATTCTACTAGGGATACTATTTTTTACACGCCACAATAAACAATTATGTTATTATATTAGCTCATGACAGGTTAATTGTTTTATAAACATAGCCATTCGAAGAAAATCAGAAAATCCCTGAAATATTACCACACAAATCATTAACTAAAGAAGAATGTGATGTAATAATTACGCTGGTGAAGAACCAAATATTTATTTTTCAATAATCGCGTTATAATTCCAAATATAGGTTATAGGACTAAAGAATCATAAGAGAAGGAGTGTTTATTAAATAAATTATGTTCGTGAACTTTTCATTCAATTCATATTGTTTTAAAGAAAATTATCGCGTCATTAGATCCAAATATATAACCTTTCGTTTGGTAAACAAACTTGTCTGTTGATTGAATGCAACTTTGACTGGTAAAACAAAATAATTTAAATTATTTTTTATCGTGTCTTTCATAAAATAATGTAATTTATCAAAGAAATTATGATTCTATTTAAAGTATTGTCTTTACTATATAATCGCCAATGTGGCTTATGACCATGCGAATGAAATTTTTGGAATCTATAAAAAAAAAAGTGTTCTTAAAGTTGAAGAAAACATGGTTTTTGTTAAACACGGCGAGTAATTTAAAAACTAATTTCAAACAGAGATTTAAACCTGAATAACAAAAAGTTTGGTGAAAATTTTTTTCAATAAATTTGTAAAGACATAAATAAGTTTATTTTCACTTTATATTATATCCATAAAGGAAATTCTTTATATTTTAAAAAATTTTTTGAGATTTTGTTGTGAACTTATAATACGTGATGAGAAATTTCTAATATTAGTACCCGCCAAATTGAGAATTAATCGTTATCAGGTGCATTAAATCGAGAAAAAGAACATGGTCATAATATTAGGAATGGTTGATTTAATGGAGTTAGTTGTATTAGATTGGGTTAAATTTTTGAATTTGATGATGCATTAGCAGCCTGGCCGTTACCACATGGTTCAAGAAAGTAAGTTGTACAGGGTCAACTTTAAAACCTGTTACTTTAGTGTACTTCACCTAAACTACCTCCGATTGATAAAATATTTGAATAAGAATTATGTATACTGAAACTTTGAATAAAATAATTTGCCCAAATTTAATAAATTCTTTTATCTTGGTTTAATATGAACGAAATTGTAACATTACAAAAAATGAGAAAATCTAGTAAATAAAATAAATACCTTTCCTCTAAATTGAATCAACATTTTAATTCTCAGGATGTGATCCCGTAATCTAATTATATAGAGGTTAAGAAAGACGCGCAAATTTGGTGTAATGACATTTTCTCGAGCGCAGAAAAGTTTATAGAGGTTTCCTTTTAGTTGACGAAGTGTTTCAGTCAGAAATTTGTAAAACCGATAATGATAGATTCATTTGTATAAATATATATACCTGGATGATTGTCCACTTGCAATTAAACATTGTACAATGTATAAGTGTTCCATGATAAATGTCTTTATAATAATACAGAAGGATTTTTTTTTCCTTTGTTTTGATGAGTAAAAAAAGTTTGAAGTGAATGGATGGTAAAAAAAAATATATATATTATTTTCAATTGGGTCAAGTTTTGTTTTCAATGATTGATGTCAATTCCACCAGCTCATAATTTGAATAATAATAAATAGCGGTTAGTAAAGACAAATTTATAGCTTTATAATAACCATGTCCAACTTGAAAACTTACAACTACTATTAATATGTTACTCTTCTTTTCTTTTCTTTTAGCAGTTTGTAAATTTGAAGAGTCATATTCAGGGGAACTAACTTAACGCGATAATTGTTTTTTTTTGCAAATTATGTAGCACATAAATTTTTTGCAATCCTGTGAATTAATTATTATTTAGAAAATAATCAATCAGAAGAAAGGTTGTTATGTTTCTTGTAAATAAACTATCTGTAAAGGTATTTTTTTTTTGCTTGCAGCAACATAAAACTATCATAATTCATTAATTATCATTCAGATGATAAAGAGCCTATGTATATTTACTTAACGCGTAGAAGAAAGCTGTGCATCCCGTGAATACTAAATTTGAAACATTCTATAAAAAAATTTTTTGTTGTTTGAATGTTAAATATAGACATTATTATATACAGTATAAAAGTAGAATAAAAATTTATTCAAGAGAAAAAAAAACATATCTTGATTAATTGATTAATTCCAAGAAATAATTCTATGATTGGAAATTTGTTGTATATAAATCATATAGTTATAGTGATTGGATATATCAAATTTGCCCCAATTCAGAATTATTAGTCGTCAATTCTTTCAACCTTAATCAGGAATTTTATCCAAAATAAATAAAATAATATAAGTAATAACAGCAGCTCAATTATCAGCAAATTGTTAACGCATTTAATCAACCTCCAACCATCCTCTAAAGTTGCAATTTTTTTTTGCGTAAAAAAAAAGATTTAATTATAATAATTCAACTCCATATACAGCTAAGCCCAGGGGTAACAGTTACACAAAAGGTGAAAATTTTATACAAATTTTTTTCGCATCTCTAATTGTAAATGAGCTGGTTATATTGCTCAAAATACTGGCATTTTAAGCCACAAAACTCGGTTAATTGCTATATACTCGTCTGTATAATTAATAGAATCGAAATGACTGTCGCCAAGCGAAGTTGATTTGGCAGGACATTCCACAGAAAGTGAAACAGGAATGACAAAAGGGGAAATTTTTTTACTTATTTTATAAAACCTTTTTGAAAATATTAAGTTCTTGAAAGATGATTGTAAGACTTTTGTAATGTAATTACCAAGTTAATATCGACCTAATGTACTAATCTATAATATTCATCATAATATTACAGAATTATGGATCAAAACGACGTACCTAAGCAAGATACTCCAAAATAGGATGATACGTCAAACCAAGATGTTCCTGTAAAAATGATGCTTTCTATGAATTCTTTGTCAAAGAAAATTAATATTCTTAAAGATGCATCAAAATGTTCTAAGAGGTATTTTTACTAAATTCTTTTTGCTTTTGATTATAAGTCTTCATGATTTTATATTAATTTCTCAACCGAATTACCAGTATATATCGCTAGCCGGGATTGGTCATTTATGTTTGTACTACAAACTTACGTGCTATTATTCATTTCTATTATCTCCGACCGAACCTCTTAATGACTTTAATAGTAGAATTTTGGATATCAACAACCCTCGTGTACTATTCTTGCAACTTGATCTTTCAATTTCTTAGTTTCATTCGATTTATACAATATATTACCTCTTAACCTTTGGGATTTATTTGCTCAGGAACACTACTATTTGAATATATTTGCGCAAAAAAAAAAAAAAAAATTGCAGCTTTAGATGGTTAGGGTTGACAAATATTTTATCATTCGCCAATGGATGTACCGATATACAGTAGCTTATAGTTTTGTATTATATAATTTACTTTTTATGGATAAATTTTCTAGTTCAGAATAACGAAAAACGCAATATTGAATTAGATGAATTGGCTTATTATCACGTTAACCAAAAGAGCTAAATACTGAATACTGCTACCGCTGCTACATTTATGGATAATGTATGAGAGATACACATTTTTATGCAACAATAATAATTACTCGAATTATTTAAATACAAATACAAATATTATCCTCCTCGTATATGAGTGCCGCAATAAATTGTCTCGCCTCATCCTTAACAAAAAGGACCAAAATGCAATAAGTGGTCAGCATCAGCGTATACAAAAATTGATTTGTAATAATCAATCCCGTATTGTATCAATTTTAAAGTAGAAGATGATACGGGAATCCTTGGAGGATATAATCCAAATTTTCTGGATGATTTCTATTACTTAACCTATAAACAAAATAAATAAAATGATATATTTATTTTTTTGTTTATGAGAATTGTCCTTTAGTCGAACGTCTTACAATTAAGTATTTTACTACCATCAAAAAAACATTTCTCTGAATTTGAAAAATTATTAAGAAAATGTAAAAAGATCAAATCATTAGTTTTTAGTATTTATATGACAAGTATTGACGAAAATAGTAAAAACTTTAATTAGATCAGCACCAACTACTTAGTTTAAGAGAAATTAAATTTTTTTTATTGAATTTAGTTTTCCTTCAGAAAGTAGAAAAAATCATTCATTTTCAATAAGAATTTCAGATTCTATTTATAGTGGAGAAAATTTCATTAACCTTACTAAAAAATATAAAAATGTAAGAGTTTTATGCGTGATTAGAATTTCTAATTATAGTTTTTTTAATTTTAATTTTAACAAATAATTTTAATTTTGAGAATTATTAAACTTGTTACTCACTTGTCTTGTAATACTATTTATTCTCTCCTTTTATATTTGAAAAATGTAATAGTGACTGAAGCTTTTAGCCTTTACTTGTTAGATTGTAGATCAGATCTACATAATTTTTTTAAATTCAAAGTAATTTAGCATGTTTAGTTTGTAAAGTTAATATATTTAAAGTATTTTATATAATTGTAATTGTCACAATTATTTTGATAGTTGAAAAAAAAGAAATAAAAAGTATTTAATAAAAATGGTTTCGTGATCGCTGATATGATGGTAGTGTGATGGATATTGCGGATGGTAGTATGGGTAGTATGGGTAATATGGTATGGATGGTATTGCAATTGATATATTTGAGGTCATGGCCCATATGGTGGTGGTTGTTATTGGTATGATTGATATGGTAATCGTGGCAGTTGTTGTAGAGATTGTTGCTGCTGATGTTATTGATAGTGATGTTGTTGAGGTGATAGTTGTTCTAGAGATTGTTGCTGTGTTGTGGTTGAAATTTTTGTTGCCGATGTTGTTGGTAATGATATTGTTGAAGTGGTTGTTGTTGTAGAGATTGTTGCTGGTGTTTTGGTTTAGTATTGTTGGTGGTATTGTAGGTGGAGTGCTGTAGCGATTGCAATTCTGGTTTTGTATTTGAGTAAATATTATAAGATTCGTTATTAAGCAATCTTGGAATAGATTTGAATTATTTCCTGCCATTATATTTATTTCTTTTTTAAAAAATTGCTGTGAGTGCTGTAGCGATTGCAATTCTGGTTTTGTATTCGAGTAAATATTATAAGATTCGTTATTAAGCGAATCTTGGAATAGATTTGAAATTCTTAAATTATTTCCCGCCATTATATTTATTTCTTTTTAAAAAAAGTGAATTTTTATATTTTCCAAAGCTCATTTTGGAGGCATATTTATATGTATTTCAATTAAATTTTGTCGGAACAAATTTATTCCGTATGGAAATTTTTAGAATCTTTTCATGTTTGTGCAACAGAATGTATAAATTACGCATTTATTCAAAAAAGGACAAAGGCAAATTTAAATGATTTATTATCTGTTATTAGTAGTATTTATTTTATCTTATTATACATATATATATACAGTATATTAGAAAAATTTTTTTTGAAAAATATTTTAATAATAAAGCACATAACAAAAAGCTATTTGATTAATTTGATTTATTGTTTTGGAACTTAATATTTTTAAGAAAAAATACTCAAACTTCAGGACTTTTTCTAGACCAACCAAATATACTGTATTTGGTCTATTAACTAAAGAACCCTGATCCAAAAATTATGCTTATACAGTTATACCATAAATTGAGTAGATGTCAATAAATAGGTACCTTAAATACATCCAAGTGGCACTATACCTGAATATGACAGTACTTCCTGTAATAAATACTACACTTGGATATTACACATATAATATAAAAGTTTTGATTTAATTTTTTGGCCATAATTTTTAAGGAAAAATGCCAAAAATGTAAAATGGAACAAGAAAATTGGGTTCATATATGGAATTGTAAAAAAAATGAAATATCAATATACAAAAGAAAGAGTAATAACAATATTAACATAAAGAACATCAATTTTTAATAATTAATATATATATCATGAAATGATAAAAGGTATATTTAATAATAAATTATATAATATGAAAAAAAATAAAATTATTCAACAAACAATGAATAATTTAATAAAAAAAATTGCAAAAGATGTATGAAAACTAATATGGAATCAAAGAAATAAAGAAATAATAAAAATGGAAAAAAAGAGAAATATAACAAATAAAGAAAAAAGAAAATCTAATAGTATAGAAAATTTATCAAATGAAGACAAATTAAATATAATTATAGAAAAATATAATAAAAAAAAAACAAAATAAATCAAATAATAAAAAGATGGAAAAGGACAATAATAAAAGAAAATAAAAATTATAATAATATAAAAAACAATTAGAATTAGATAAGAAATATATAGGATATATAGGAAAAACAATTATCTTTATAATGTAATTACATAATTTGTAAAAATTATTCTTATATAATTATAATATGAATGTATAAAAATACATAATAAATAAAATAAAATAAAATTTTTTGGCCATAATTATTAATTATTAAATGCTAATAATATAAACAATTTTTTAAATGACTATTTTTTGTTATAAATACTTCACATAGCTTATTATTTTTATTAGTTTCTTACTGTATTTTTTTTCTTATTATATTATTATTATATATGTAATTTAATGTATTTTGTTTATTAAATCTGAATTTATTAATCATAATTATTATTATAGTATTAATTATATTTTCAAATAATTTAATATTATTTTTATTAATTATCTATACTATTTCATTCTTCATTGATAATATTTACAGATAGTCAAGCATTTATAGAGTTATTAGATAGTATTTTATTTATAAATAAAATTAATAGTAAAAAATTATTAAAATTTAATAATTGTTCTTTTATTTTAGCAATTTATAATTTAATTCATATCAAATACTTAGAGATCTTCCTTGTTAAAATCAAAAGCCATGTTAAAATAAAAAATTACAAGATTGCTAACTCTCTCACCAAAAAGGAATTATATGATACATTATATATTGACAATTACTAATATTACAATTTTCTACATTTTAAATTACCAATTATTATAAAATTCACTATCTATAGAATAACTAATCAAATTATTTGTCAAGCTCCTCTATAACTTTTTCATTATAGCTAAATAGTTTACTGCCTATTTTAACTAAGATATATATAAAGAAATCTACAGTTTCATACATTAGAATGTTCTGTAGACTTTCTTCTACATCTGAAATAACAGTTTATGCTTTCACTTAACAATCTATAATAGCTTCATAAAAAGACTTTTAAAGTTATTAAACCTAACACTTTCATATTTAATATTCTACAAGAATAAGATTTCAGTTAATTAAATTTTCTTATTCAAAGTATTTTTTCTATAAGACTTTTCAAGAAATATTTTATCATCTTATTTGATATTTCAAGTTCTAACTTAATAGAATCCTAAAATAAAATAAAATTCAAAATCATCAATAACCTTTACTCCTTTATTAGTATATAGCAACTATTTCAAAGTTTAAATAATGTTACTAGACTTTACTTAGACCTCACTCTCTACCTTTTTAATATTTTTAATTATAAATTAAAGATAAATAATTAAGGACATGATTCTTTAGTATTCTATATGATCTGTTCACTTTATATAGAAGACATTTATAATATGCTTACTTACTGTATATTCATTACTAAATCTAAGCTATTATTCCAATCATATTTTTATTTAAATTTTAGACAAATTTATAACCTTTTTTATTCAAGCCTTCTATTATTACCTTTAGCTCTTATATAATAAGATCTTTAAAAAATGTGAAGCTTTACAATCCTCTCTCTCTTTCACCTTAACAACATAATCATTCATATTCACTGCAAGATCTAATCATAAAATTTATTATTATATTAGCTAAACTATAATAAACAAATTCAACCAGCCTATTGAAGATAATTTTATATATTTTTTTTATATTTTGAAAAGATAACTGATAAATACAAAAGATATTATAAATAAGAGTAAATAATTGAATAATATTATAATAAAAAAGATTTCAAAAATTTCTAAATATATTGATGAGATGTACAGTATCTGGCAATAAGTTACTGGTCACCTATAAATTAAGATAATCATTGCACAAATATACTCACATATAAACATTTTTTTTTTGATAATTAACTTACTTTTTATAGTATAAGTAAAATTGATCATCAAGTTAAAATATATCTTCATTAAAAATTATATGAAATTTTAATAAAATTTGATTCCTATATTTCAGGTTTTATTAGAAAAATTAGTACAGTGCGCGTCATCTATACTCTACATAGATTTTACCTAATTTTGAAACTTTATACTTCTAAACATTCAAATGTTATAAAAAATATAAGCCACAATTATGAAACTTTAAGACATGCAGAACAATTTTTGTGGCTTATTTTTTTCTGAAAACAAATCTATCAACAACTATAAAAGTTTGAAATCAGATTATATTATTAGTAAATTCAAATATTCGGAATTTTAATTTTGGCCAGAATTAGCAAAAATTTTATA
>QKYT01000075.1:44569-55840 GCA_003550305.1 Glomus cerebriforme
AGGTTGTGCTTATACAGGGGGTGACTATAGAGGGGGACGACTGTACTTACTTTAATTCTATTTCTTTTTGTAGGTTCTCTTGAGCAGTTCACTCTTTTGACTTTAGAACGGTAATGTCAGTTGGCAGGTTCTACAGAATTTGGTATGTTATTTTTGATATTTTTTTTCATTTTTATTTATGTTAATTTATTCTTACTTATTCTTATTTTCTCTCTTTTTTTTATAGGTTTTCTGGAGCCTAGATCATTTCGTTCTTTATCTTTGAAATGGCAATAGAATTCGTATATTAGTTTGAATTTTTTTTTCATTTTTATTTATTTTAATTTATTCTTACTTATTCTTACTTTTTTTTTATTTTTGTAAGGTTTCTTAAATGGTTCATCCTTCAAACTTTAAAATGGCAATATCGGTATGTTGACAATATTGGTTTTTCTTGTTGGGTTTATTTTATTTGCTTTTACTTATTTCCTTGTTTTCTTTTTGTAGGTTCTCTAGATTTTTGGGTTTGGTAAGTAATATTGGGGTGGTGATTTGTTTTTCTACAAAAAAAAACTAAATTTCATTTTTTTTATAGGTTCTCTTGGATCTTTTGGTTTCACTTCATTTCTTCTAACTTTGAAATGGAAATTTCAGTGGGTTTCTTCAGAATTTGGTATGTTGAAAATTTTGTTTTTGTTTTTCTTTTTTATTCTATTTTTAATTATTTCTTTCTTTTTCTTTTTGTAGATTTGGATTTTTGGGTTGAAAGGTCATGTTTAAATAAGTGATATGGAGTGGTGAAGTGGTATTTTTTCCATTATAATTACTACCTTTTTTTTCCTTTTTTTTTCTTTTTCCTTTTCCTTTTGGCCTTATATTTATATATAAAGGTCAAGTTGAACTCGTGAGTCAACAAGTTAAATTAAGTCTGCCTCGTGACTCAACTCGTTATTCAACTCATTATTACAAGTCAAAAATTTTACTGACTCGATTCGATTCGATTCGTGACTCGACCTGAGTTGACTTGACTCATCTGGAACTCTAGAGATAAATGGTGGAATAGCTTTAATATCTGACAATAAACTTAAAGATTTACTATCTAATTGATATCCATCTAGCTAAACTAAGTTTGAGAACTAATTTACTTGTACGAAATATAATCTAAATATTACTTTAAACTCAGGTATTCAGCTTAATACTAAAAACAGTCTCTTAATAAAAAATAATGAGAGTTTTTCAGAATAATGTATATGTTAGCTTAAAAATAAGATAAAAGAACTCAAAAATCAAATCATTTATAAAGATATTTCTCTCGCAAAAACTGAAAGTAAAATCATTATAAAATTGAAAGAGATACAAGTTCTTCAATCAAAAATAAAAGAGTTAAAAATGAAGTATCTTTTAGTACAGAAAGATTTATTAATAATAGATTTTCTTAGACGAAAATTAGCACAGACAAGACAAAATGTTGAACTAAAGAATATTGATTTAGATTTGAAAGAAGAAGAATTAAGCGAGAAAAAGCATGAATTAATGCAGATAAGAAATAATTTAGCTTTAATATGAATGGAATTAATAGATAAAAAAGAAGAATTAATGTAAATAAGAGATAATTTATTCTCAATACAAAAGACATTATTAGAGAAAGAAATCCTCTTTTAAAAAACTAATACTTATTTAGTTAAGCAGATTTTAAAAGTATCTAGTAAGTTTAAGAAAAATAAAGTGATTAGAGGTATTAAAGGACTGAAAATTAATAATGGTACAGTATTACTAGTTCTAAAACAATTTTAGTATTACCTAATTTCTTTTTTTTTTAGCTTGTGATCTTTTTCATAATACTATTATTAATCATATAGTTTATAGATCATCTTCTCTCATCTAGCTATATTCTTTTATTTTACCTTACAATGAAAAAAAAAATCTTCTGAATTATAAAATACCTTTTGGTAGAAATCAAAATTATAGATTTCCAATCCATTATACAGAAGAAGCAAAAAACAGAATTACCTCCTATGAAACTTTGTTTTTTGGATATTAAGATTGCTTAGTGAAACTAGGGAGTTTAGCAAATAGGTAAATGATAAAATGTAGTAATTTGATGAAACTATATTAAAGTCTTAATTAAAAGTTAGCAAAACTTAACGAAAAGTAAAACCTGTTGAAACCTACTATAAATAATAAAGCTGATAAAACTTTGTAAAACTATAATAAAACTATATAGTAAAAATTTGGTAAAACTAAGCATAGGATTTTAAAAGAGTTTAGACAAGCAATCTTAAATGAGATCTCAAAATATGATTTATCATACTATATTAAATATCCCATAATAATATGACCTTTTAGTATCTTGATCATTGAAAAAAGTAGTACAGGTAAAACTAATTTACTTGCGAACCTTATTCTTAATAATAAGGATAAATTTGTGCAAAAGAAAAAGAAAGGCAGATCTAAATATATCTGCTATAATAATCTGATTATATACAATTATCATTCTAATAAACCAAAATGGACATATGTTGGATACAGTATATATATAATGTGATTTCAAAGGATCCAAGAGCACCTTACTATAAGAATATTAGTTTTAATTATATCTTACCTGAAAAATTTCCAGTACAATAGTCTTCTCATCTGAAAGAAGTATAGTAATTATTTTTAAGGATTTATATCTAGTTTTAGAGCATATATAAAATCAAATTAGCCAATTTTTCAGGAATGACCATCATTAAAATATTAGTCCAATTTATATGACACAAAAATATCATAAAGTTTTAACCTTTATCTGTGAAGGTATTTCCTATCTATTATTATTTAATTCTGGTAGTTTACATAAAGATATTTCTAAAATTATTTAGTGATATATTGATGATATTAAGGAAGAGTTTATTGTATTTAATCTAAACAGGTCAGAAGATAATAAACTAGCACTTAGATTAAGATTTGATACTTCATTGGATCTGCATAAAGAGATTCAATTACAGGTAAAAAAAAAAAATAATGAAAAAGTTATCATTAAATGATACATGCATAATTGCTGAAGAATATGGTGAAATGTTCTTTCAACTGAATATAAAAATATAAATAATCTGCTTATCTAAAGATGCCAATTCAACCATCAATGACAAAACAAACTTAATCACATTAAAAATAGAGAACAATAGTGTCTATTTTGCATTGGTTATTATCAATTAATTGAGAATATGCGTAAACTTGCATAAAAAAAAATGGAAATTGTCTTCAGGTTGATACCATAATTCACATATAAAGCTAGAATGAGTTTGTGAAAATAAACATCGAAGCTGTTTTTAATAGCATTCAAAGAGGAATCTGGCATCCATTCTGTCTAAAATATAAAAGAGAAAACTTATGTTGTAAAATTTTAACAAAATATCTTGGTTGTCCTTCATTAATCCATAGGCCTAAATTCTTAAAAATACAAAAACATTTGAATAGACTAAAACTTGATATATTTTATTTACAATATGGCTTTACAATCAAAATACAAGGCATACAACATGAAAAATATTATGAATTCTTTCATAGAGGAGATCCCAATAATTTTATTAAATAGCAAGAGCATTAACTCAAGAAAGAATTATGTGAAAAGAACCAGATTGCATTAAGGTTACAAAGATCCATATATAATTATTCCTGAATATCTCTAAGAATTGGATCTTAATAAATAAGCATAAAACTTTAATTACATTTGTGTGATTCATTTTTTATGGATTTGGGCCAGAGCAAGAAAAAAAATATGTCATTAATAAACCTCATTCATAGCACAGTGTTACTTTTATTCAATGATCAAAAAACTTATTTTCTAACCTATATATATGTAAAAAATACATGCCCAAATTATGGGTGAATTTTATTGATATTTATGTTTGAGAAATATATAATATATATCATTTCAATATATACAATGTACAATGCATATACATGCTAAAAAGAAATAAGCCTAATGTGAGCAAAAACTAATCCATTTATTATATATATTATAAATATTTTATTTGACTCTTCTCTTTTTATTTATCATTTTCCTCAGTGTTTTTTTATTGGTTTATTTTTTTTTTTACATGGTGTTTCAAAGCAATTTACAATAGAATTTTTATTTTTAGAAGTTGTTGATCACAAAAGATTCTAGTCATTACCTAAGATTTTTGAAATAAAATCCTTCTGATCCTTTTTAAAATCATCTTTCTTTAGGATCTTCTATTTGATGAATTCAAGTGTCTTTAAATTATTCTTAATCATAATCAAAAAAAAGTCATTTATGAACTTTTTAAAAGTCAAAAGAATCTAATAAGTATATTTATAAAAAAAAGTTATCTGATTCCACATAATTGCTTTTAGAAACTTAAAAAAATCTAAATAGCTTGTTTTAGAAAAGTGATCAAAGATGGAATGAATATTATCTTTCAAAAAGATACATATAGCACTCTAGCAGCCAACCATAACCTTACAAACTGAATCTTATAGCAAAAATACAGGATACTAATAGCCACCAACTTACTCACTCTCTTATCATTGCATTGTTTTGATCTTATCATATCAACCAAAATATCTTTCAAAATCTTTAGCATTTTAAAAAACTCAATAAAAAGTCCATCATTTATAAAGGATCTTGCTGCTTCAAGTACATCCAATTTTATATTATAAGTTAGATGATGAATATTTCTATCAATATAGGGATATGCAAAAATAGAATTAAGGCACATTATTTTAAGGACATCCTTAAAATGTACTCTAGCAGGTATAGACTATTATTCTGTACATCCTGTATAAATAAATTTTTTTAAAGTAAATATCACATAATTAATACAGTTGCAGAACAGGATAAGAGTCTCTATACTTCCAAAACCAATTGAAAATTTATGATCACATGACATCAATCTGGTGACGCATCTTTTCAAAAATTTTTATCTTTACACTGAAATATTTGGTCACATAACCTATCTTTTTCATAGAGCTAACACTGATTGGTTAATATCACTACTAATTTTTTGAGAACGAACGAACGAACAAATTATTGACACATGATCTTTTGACCGATGTAATTCCATTTCCGGGGGTAGTCTAAAGCCGTGTTCGATCACGTGAATTTTTATATTACCATGTGACATATAGGTGCGTGACAAATAAAATTTCACACATCGAAAAAATTCTGTCAGTAAAAATGAAAAGAGAGGATGACAAATTAAAAAAAGTCACGTGATCGAACACGTCCTCCATTTCCGGTAACTTTCATCAAAGTATCTATATATATATATATATTTAGCCAAACTCTCCCTTGAGTAGTTAAGTTTTTTTACCACGACTTGAGTCCTAATTTTACAAAACAAAATGTTTTCTGGCGTAAAGCGGTAAGTTGGTTGTTGGTATAATGTCACATCCCTTTTCGTACCCTAATATACTTTTTTATTTAGAACGATTCTTGGGAAAAGGGGAGAGAACATTGTGAAAAAAGAAAATAAGAAAAATGTCGCTCGAAGAAAGAAGACGAAAACTGTTAAAGACAAGAACCTGGAGGTCGAAGATCCTAATGACGGAATAGATATTTTCTGTACTGCAATACTTAAGCGAGAACCTCTCGAAGGTATACTCTTTATCTAAATATTCTATACAAGAAAAGTGCCATATATTTTTAAACTTATCATTTTATATTTTCAGGGAAACTTCTTTTAAATCCAGTAAGAGAACTATCAAGGAAACCTCCTAAGGACTGGGATGAAAACGATTTAATGCCCATTGTTAAGCTTCTCGCGGGACGACCTTATGTTGATGGGAGGGGAGAAAACCGCGAAGGTGCTTACGCGTTTGACACGATCAGATCCGATTTCGATTCATACCTAGAAAAACACGATGACATTCGTGGATTGATGGACCCGACTTACGTGGTAGCTGACGTTGGTGGGAATGTAATTCCTAATTTCCTGCTTAATAACTACCCACAAACTATTCCACCACCAATAAATTTCGAGGGTACAAATTATATATGGGCTTTCGCTGGTCGTAATCGGATGGCTGATGCAACACACCTAATTGGATGGATTCAGTGCGCGGTCCCTGGTCTCAGCGTGTTCAAGTTTGATACCACTTCTGTAGCTATGCAATACTGATTCTTTACATTTCTCAATAATATTTGGTTACCTTTTCGATAAAAAGTGACATATAATAGATCTTTGTGTAATTATTTTATTACTCATTACTTTAATATAAAATAAATACAAGATTTAGGACTTGCCCAATCTTTCATACTAAAATATATGGAAAATCTTTACACTATTTATCATATGGAGACATAGATATAGTAAGATTTGGATTAATATTTTGGGATGGGTATGAACTAGATTATTCTAATCCTTGCATTAGTAAACTTCTATTTACAATTACTATATTTTTTAAGGTTAATAATAAACGAATAAGAGATTTTACATGAGATGGGTAAGGAAAAAGTAGGATTTCTGCATAATCTAAATAAAAGTACTTTGCCAAATCCTTTACAAAAATATTCAGATATATAGTTGTACCTGCAATCTGAATTCCTACAATGCCAAATTGATTTTTAGCTGATCTACATAGCGTACTTATGAAACTTGCACCATCTAGTATTTCCCTCTATAATTTTACATTATTATCCACTTTTTTTGATTTACTACATATAATATGTAATAATTTAATATATATTAATTTAATAATCTTTTATCTTGTTTTAGCAAACCTATAACATTAGGTTTCTTTTCCATTCTCTTTTCATTTATTCCAAGATTTTGCTGAGCTTTACTTACTAGACTTTGATATTCTGCTGTACTCAAGCAAATACTACCATTCAAAAGTCTACTTAAACTTGTGCAAAGAAAAGGAATTATAACATCTGCAATGTATGTTCCTTCACTCTACCTATTATAGAATGAACTAGTCATAAATGCAGGATTAACCCATATTTCATCACTAAAAAATATATATGATATATTAATTATTATTTCATAAATATTTCTATAAATAAATTAATGAAATACTATAGCCAAAATACATTTTGCTATTTTCACTAATTTAGTTTTGCTTTCTTTTTATTTTTTATTATGATATTCATTTCTCATAATATTAAATGTAACAGAATTATTAAAATTTTTTACAAACATATCACATTTATAGTAACCATAACTGAATTAGAAAGTTCACACTTTATATTTTCATATGTTTCTATAAATATATTTTTCTGTCTACACCAGAATGGTATATTTTTTTTGATATTTTAAATGGATTAAATTTAGACTAAAAAGATATAATAAATGGTTTAATTTTTGTTATTCTAAGGCTTAATTCTAAACTAAGTAAGATAGCAAAAATTTTATATACTGAGATTTGAGCCCAGCTTGATTTAAATCTTGAATTCTATAATAGATTCTCAATATATTTTTTGGTAATGCAAAGTGGTTAGGTTTTTAAGAAAAATTTCATAAAATTCATATACCAGGAAAGGAGATAACTAAATATCCAAATATTTATTTGGAATTTTGATTTCAAACTTTTAAAGTAATACTATTACTAAAATAGTTTACCATTTAATCAGTTTCGCTAACTTTTAATAAAACTTTAATTCACAATTTGTGAGAAATGGAAAAATTTACATTAGTGATTGACAGGGCAATTTTATAATTAAATTTATTAGTACCCATAATCTAAAGCCATTGGGCAAATATTAGTATATTTTGATAATTGTTTTGAATCTTTAAAAATAATAGATTAATTTATGGCTTTTTGGCTACTTTTCATAAAAAAATCATAAGAATATCTTTGAAATTGCAAATTCTAAATAAGAACTGAAATTATGCAATTAAACATTTTCATTAAATTTTACTATTAAAATTACCGGCTGGGATTATGGATATGGTAGGGTAATAGGATATACTATATTTTTTTGCCCATTTTTTTGCAATTAATGTTAGCCAAATTATTTGTAATACTAATTAAAATTATCATAATACAGGTCAGAGATACTTTACTTAATTCAGCAACCAACATATAGATTATAACTAAAATATCTACTAATCACTAATGTTAATTTTTCCATTTCTCATGAATTGTGAATTAATATAATTTCATTAAGTTTTACCTTTTTGGCATTATACCAACTTGCTTAAACTCCTTAGTTTCTCCAATAATCTTAATCATATAATTAAAAAAATTTTTAAAAATAAATATTATATAATATTTTAGTGCAAAATTTAAAATTTTTATTAAATAATTATTGCCAAAAAAAAATATCTGAATTATAATAACTAAAATTAAGAAATTTTTTAATTTTAATACTTTTATATAAGTATACTTCTATATAATTACTGATTTTAAGAGAACTGATTAGGTAATTATATGAAAGTCTGACTATACAGATTTTATTAGATTTTTATCATAATTATTATTTTTTAAAATTTTATCTAAAAAATGCAATTTCTTTTCATAATTATTTTTTTTTACATTTATATTTATGATTTTATTTATAATTTGTTTAATTTTATAAATTTACAATTATTATTTTTAAAATAATAATTTATTTTTCTAGTTTATTTATATTTATAAATTTATAATATCTTTTAATAATATTATAAATTTTACTTTTTTTTTTTACTTTAAAAGTTTATTTAATTATATTTATATTATTTTATAGATTATTATTCTAAAAAGTTTAAAAAGTTAATTTTATTATATTTTTTTATAGATTATTATTTTAAAAGTTTAGTTTTATTATATTATTATTTTTTTTTTGCTAATTATATTTTTTAATTAAATTACTTTTATTTATTATATTTTGACTATTTTATTTTATTTGTAATACTAATTAAATTTTAATAATTAATTTTGAAATTTGCTATTTATCATTAGTAGTAATTATTACTAATATTTTCAAATTTGTTAATTCTGGCTAAAATTTAAATAATTAATAACAAATAATTCCTTTTTTAGGATCTTGTATAATCCAAATTTTTAATTTTAAAGAAAAACATAATTGCTTTTTTGGATTATATAATATTATCTAAGTATAAGATTGCTTGGCAAAATTAAGAAATTTAACAAATAGGCAAAATAACAAAATATAGTAATTTAATGAAACTATATTAAAGTTTTATTAAAAAATTAGTAAAACTTGATAAAAGATGAAATCTATTAAAACCTATTATAAATGGTAAAACTGATAAAACTTTGCAAAATTATAATAAAACTATAGTAAAAATTTGGTAAAACTAAGCGTAAAATTTTAGAAGAGTTTAGACAAGCAATCCTATCTAAGTATCTATAAAAAGAATTCTAATCAGCATTAAAGTTTTACCCAAAATTAAGAATATGATGACTAACATGTGACAAATAAACTTTCACATCTCAAAAAAATTCTAAGTTCTTAAAAAAAAGTGAAAATCAGGAATATAACATGATATAATGAATTATTACATATATAAAATCATATAATTACTGGTGATGATCATTACTGGTAATTTATAATAAAATTAATATATATATTATATTAATTATATTTTAATTTTTAATATTTTTTTCTTTAGTAAAATTATATCCAATTTTGATATATCTTTTAATTAAGGTTGCCTGCTTAAACCTCTTCAAAATCCTACGATTAGTTTCATCAAAATTTTACTATAGATTTATTATAGTTTTGGCAGAGTTTTGGCAGTTTTGCTTTTCTCCAGAGTTTCACCAGTTTTTTAATATAACTTTAATATAGTTTTGGCAGAATTTTACTTTTCAGTGAAATGCCATTTTGCCTAAACCCCTAGATTTCAGCAAGCAACCTTACTTTTAATTATATGCATAATTTATAATTATTTACCTATAATTAGAAAAATTAATTAATTTAAAAATATAATTTACTATTTAAAATTTCAAATATATTATTTATTTTGTTTAATTAAATTTTTTAAATTTTATTTATTATAATTTAGTCAATTTAAAATTATTAATAAAAATATATTATTATATAAAGGTATATAAAATTTAAATCTTAAATAAATATATTTGAGGAATACTAATATTATGCAAGATGTATAAAATATATCTGATGTATAGAATTTTTAATATACATCAGAATTAAAATTTATTACTAAGTTTTTTTAAGTAATTAAACTTTTCTATAGTTATATCATTCACATGAATATATATTATACTCATTTTTTTTTCACATTTCTTTTTTCTCATCTTCTTTCACTCTTTCTTATCTTTTTGTTTTTTTTTATTTCTTTTTTCTCTTTCATTTTTTTATTTTTTTTTATTTCTACTTATTATTATAAGTAATTAGTAATTCTGAGTTTACTTATTTCTAGTATTGATTATAAATGCCATTCAAATTATTTTGGGATATCATAAATATAATTTGGAATGTACAAATTTATTTAATTTATATGTAATTTATTAAGTAAAGTGCTAAAATAATTTGGGTTTTACCATATGCCCAAATTGATTTTGGGATTTGAGTAACATCTATAATATTGATTTCAATAATGAGTTTTTTAATGATAAATTTTTTGAAAATATTTCAAAAGATAGTAATTTTAGTAATAATAAAATTTTAGAAAGTGCTTTTTCTAATACAGAGTTGAATACTCAAACTTTGAAACAAAGTTGGTTTAACTTTTCTTATTTAAAAAGCTGCATTTGTATATATTTAAAATTAAACACATTAGTAAGGTATTTATATTTGTAAAGAATAATCAGAAAAAATTTAAAATAAGCAAAGAAAATAAATACTACTACCATTCACCTGTTGACTACATCAACAGTTTAATATTTATAGCTTATAAAATAAAGATTTAATTATATATATAATAATAAATTTAAATATATTTTATAATAAAAAATTTTTATTGAAAAATTTCTGGATATATATTATGAGTATAATTAATTAAATTTGTATTATCTCCTAAATAAAAATTTTTAAATTTTTTTTTGATGTTAATTGTCCATGAAAAAATACAACCCAATTTAATAACTATCTTTTTTTTAAAAAAATTTCAGGTTAGTGGATTGATTTTCTTTTCCTTTTTAAGTAGAGTTCTTTTCTTACTTATTTTCTCTTCTTTCTTCTAAAATAATAATATTATTTATAGTTTTATAAATTANAAATAAAAAAAAAATTAAAAATAAAATATAAAAAATTAAAATTAAAATTAAATAAAAATTAAAAAATATAATAATAAAAATTAAATAAAATAATAATAAAAATTAAATAAAATAATAATAAAAATTAAATAAAATAATAATAAAAATTAAATAAAATAATAA
>QKYT01000075.1:56620-112646 GCA_003550305.1 Glomus cerebriforme
AAATAAAATAATAATAAAAATTAAATAAAATAATAATAAAAATTAAATAAAATAATAATAAAAATTAAATAAAATAAAAAATAAATAATTGATATGTAATTTGTTATTTTGATATATCATTATATTATACAATTGTAACTAATGTAACTATTACACAGGTTACATATGTTATATACTGCAGTTACACAATTGTAAATATATGGTTATTTATGTAGATAATCTAAACATAATGCCCATGTGATTGCAGTGTTTTTAAATAATAAGATTATGCGTTATAAAGGAATTTAAATAACAGTTTAAAAAAAAGAAAAAGTAAACCATCTAAAATACAACATACCAATTGCAAATAGTATATTAATCTAGTCAAAAATAATGAAAATTCTATTATTTTTGTTACTACACTATTTGATGAACATTTTGGACATGATTTAAACTCTTTACATATTCTTTTGAAATAAATAAAACCTTTACAAAGCCTATACTTGATGATATTAAATGGATATATACATGTAATCATTTAAAATTACTACAAATAAAATGTATATTAAGAGTAAAATATAATAAGAAAGTTTACAATCAGGACTTTTATAGAGTAATTAATAAATACAGCATACCAAATTTTATTAATTGAATGATAATATTTTATGATTTTTTGAATATCTTGAAAAGTATAAAGAAGATAATCCAAATTGAATAATTTATAAAGATTAGGATTATAAAATAAATACTTTAACAAAAATCTTCTAAATGAGTCCTGAGCAATTAAAAGCTTAATATTAATATAATGATGTAATTCTTAATAATAATCTTTAAAAACAAATTACTATAAAATGTCACTTTTTTTTTTGTGATTATTAATAACAATCTAAAATTACACATTATAGCTTAAGTATTGATAGATTGTAAAACTAAAGTTGCATATTCTTGAGTTTTACAATACAAATTAAATGCAATAGAAATTGCTTTGAAAGTATTTATAACAGATGCTGATTCTAGTATGAATATTGCTATTTGATTAAAATATTCATCTATCTTTTCTATATTATATTGTATTTAGCACATTGGATAAAATTTACTTTTATGACTTAAATCTAAGCTTGGTGGGTCATTTAAGAAATTTAAAAAAGATTTCTACCAATACTAAAATAGCTTAATTCAAGAAATATTTGAATAATAATAATCAAATTTACTGATAAAATATCAAAATGCTACCAATTATCTTGAAAAATATCTTTATTCATCTAAGACTTCTTGGATACATATATTTAGCATTAATATTTTTATGATAGATATGCAAATAATATCATATTGTAAATCTGTTAATACTACTTTTAAGTGGCTTTTATATAACTCAAATAATTTACTTATTGATATATTTTTAGCAGTTAAAAAATAATTAAAAGAAGAATAAATAATAAAAATTATGCAAGTTGAAAAAATACTCTTTTATTTACACAATCTACTACTATTGCTTCAAATACTTTTACTAAAGTAATTGATAAACTTAAAGCATTTACTACTTTGCCAATTCAAAAGATTATTTATAAAGAAATGGAATTGGCATTTAATTATGATATAAAAGTATTAGAATAGAATTATATTAACAATAAAACCTCTTAAGTAAGGAGTGCTATTTTTTTTTATGAAAAATACATCAAATTAGAAACATATTTTCTGATTAAATTTTGTATTTTTAGAATTGGATATTTACTAGTGATTTTATTGAAAATCAAAATATCTGACAAATTACAAATTTTTAGAAATATGTAATTAAGAATCTATTAATAGTATTTGGAAAATCTATTATTTGAATTCTTTTAAAATACATCATATAGTTATTTTATTAAATGATAAAACATATAAGTATTCATGTTTATCTTTAATAACTTGTAGTATTATTATTTGTAGGTATTACTTTAGTATAATGTTATAAATATTAGAAGCTCAATTTCATATAAGTTTTATCAATTCGCATTGGTTTATTTCAAATTGTTCAGACTTATGAAGTCAATCCTTTATTCTACTTCAAAATTTACATTAGAATTAGAAATTCCATTTTTAGAACCTGATAATATTTCTGATTTCCTTAATTCAACAAATATTTCTAATTCAAGTCATAACAATCCATATAGTTCTTTAAGCAAACAATGTTTATGTTATATAAACATACAAGGATTAGTTAAACAAGCTAATCAAATTGCTTGCAAATCTTGTAATGAAAGTTTTATTAATTTGCTTCAAGAATATATTAATAATAAGAATCACAAAGCTTTGGATAATCAACCTAATTTAGACTTTACAGTTGATCAAGAAAATGTTGATCAATTAGAAATCCTTTGATTAGACATCCTAAAGAAAGACCAGCAGAATCACAAGATTTAGAGGATCTTTAGAAACCTCAAATAGATCCAATGCTATTGATAATAGAATTCAGAATAGATGCAGTTTATGTAATAACGTGGGTCGTAATTTGTGCAACATGTTCATTAAATTCTAATCAGAAAAAAAGGAGACAAGAGTAATGGTGGATAATAGTTATGAAGTTATGGCTCCCTTCAGTCGCCGGCATTATTAAAAGCTCACTTATATTGAATTGAATTTTTTTTACATGCGTTGCATTTTTCCTTTATTTTATTGTATTTCAATTTTCTCTATATAATTATATATATTAAAAGGGATGCACACGAAAATTTAATATGCATTGCTTTATTTTTAAAAAAATTTTATTTAAATTTTTAAACCATGCGCAGAATTTTCAAATTGTGCACCCTGCATTTTGCGCGGGTGCACAGAAAAAAAACCCCCCATATATTTGATATTAATCATATTAAAATTTAATAAATTTTTCTTAAAATATATATCCTTTTAACCTGCTTTACAATTTACTATTCAATTAACATTGTGCTACATAATAATCTACAAATATCAGTACATACTGTACATACGTAACCTTATCTGTTATTGGATTTTAACTATTTTGATCTACATTATCTAAAAAAAACATGACCTTAAGAAACTTAAATTTCGGAGGTGATTATTTTCTTTTTATGTCAAAATTTTTCGTGATAGGAAACAAATATGATGACTCATTATGACTTTGGCTAAAGATTTTTTTTTGACTCACGTTCCGAAAATTCCCTATTTGTCATAATATTATAAATAAAAGAAGAATTCTATAAACTATTTTTTTTTTAAAATTTTAATATGAGCTTACAAATCAACCATAATTATCAACAATTATTTGAGGTGTTAAATGCAAACAGAACGTTGGTTTTTCCTCCGCCGATTATGGATCCCAATATTATGGTCGAACTTTTAAATAATGGACGAAACATCATGAATAGAAGAAGTTTTAATGGATGTAGACTTTTACGATATTTTGTTTCATTACAAGGTCAAGATGTCGGTCAAATTGTAATCGGTTTAGTAACTAGTCATTTGTGGAAAAATGCAACTTTGAATGAGAAAGCCGATTATAAAAATTTGGCCGATCAAGTGAAGCAAATCATCCGTTAAAAATTTTTCGTAATTTTTTTTTTCTATAATTATTTAAACCATCAAAATATGTATAAGTCATATAAGTTATTTAAGAATTTCTTTTTCAAAAAATTTTTTGTATAAAAAAAAAATACATGATTATGGGGGTTTTCATAAGTTTTTTATAAGTTTTTCATTTATGATAAATCGGCAAATGAATCTGAATATGTACAATTTTTTTTTTTAAATTTTCGATTTGAATAAAATGATGGAAAAAATTGGCACTAATATACATTTTTTTATTATTAATGGTGGAAATTTATACTAAACATAAATAAAATAAATAATGTAAGCAATACAGTATGAAAATAATTTCTTTAATGTAATCTTACCGAGGTTTAAAGATTACCCTTTAAAGATTATCCGAATATCCAATTAGTTTCGCAGGGAAAGACCGAATTCTTACAAATAATTGATTAATCCCTTTTAAGTTTCACAAATTTGATTAATTAAGATATAAGGCCATCAGAAAAAAAAAAGCTCATTATGACTCAGTTGAGATCATATTCCGACGGGTTATAATGTAAATCAACAGGTTTTATCTGCCAAATATATTCACAATTGACTTAGTACAAGAGTGCACCTTGAACCCACGGGATCTGGCCGGCATTATGGACACTTGGCCGGCTTTTGACTTTTATATAATAGATACAACTAAGTATGGGTTATAATTGTTTATTGTTATTATCTTGACAAATGTATAATAAATTTCTGTCGGTGTTAATTCTATTTGAGGAAACTTTTCTTCAACAGCTGATATTTGTTCAAAGAATGAGCATTCGGTTTATTTCTTGCAAAATTACGATTTTTGCCTGATCTGTAAATAATTATAAGATTGAATTTCCGGCAATCATCATGTAAAGTTATTATTAGACTTAGTCTATAACTGGCAAAAATCACTTTCCTCAATAGTATAACGTGAAGATGCTATTGTATTTTAATCCTCTTCTCTTAAAATATTATTTAAAATTATGGCGTTTTTTACGTAATTATACATTTAGAAACTTAACATCATTTAAATAACTTGAATAACTTGAATTCACATGTACCTTCGTCGTACATGCATTCACGCCCACTTTCAACGATAAAACACTAATAATACAAAGAATTTTTTGTCTCCGTCTTTCTCTTTGGAGACAAAAAAAATGACACAACTCAATCATGAAAAATTTTTAAAAATTCTTGCAAGACTTTTGAAAAATATATCTTGTGGGAATAACCAAATTGATGAAATCATAAAAGCATCACAACGTAATTCAATCGACGATGATGATTTCCTTGAATGGATCGAATTTGATAAATTAATGAATTTTAAATATATTTCAAGAGGAGGAATTGGGGAAATATATTCCGCTATCTGGAAAGATGGTCCACCAAAGAGTGTTGATATATTCGATAGGTTATATAATAGAGAGGGAAAATGTATCATCGTTGTTAAATATTTTAAAAATAATAAAGAATTTTTTAATGAGGTGCGTATAAAAATAATTTTTTTTTTTTTTAAAAAAAAAAGTAATTAAATTATATTTTTTATTATATTTTTTATATTAGTTGATAAAAATTTACAAGATGATTGTAGCTTGTTCAAGAGCTTCTGGGTAAGTATTTGTGATTTTTTTTTTTTAGTTAAATTTAAAATTTAAAATTTAAAATTTTTTCAATTTCATTTTCATAGATTAGAAAATCTTACTCGTATCTATGGAGTAACAAGAAATGATGAAAATGAAAATTATGGAATTGTTATGAAATATTTAAATAGTGGAAGTCTTGAAAAGTATTTAGAAGATAACTGGGAAATTATAACTTGGAAAAAAAAATTAGGAATTCTTAAAGACACGGCACATGGTTTGTTAAAATTACATGATGCAGGATTAATTCATGGAGATTTACATACAAGAAATATAATGATTTCAACAAATCTTTACGATCAACATCCTACAGGATATATAGGAGATTTCGGATTATGTAGAACAGATGAAAGTATTGATTCAAAACAATTAAGAAACGTAATTCCATATATGGCTCCCGAATTATTGTCGGGTGAAAAATATACTAAAAAAGCGGATATCTATAGTTTTGGATTAATAATGTATCAAGTAGCTACCAATACAAGACCAGATCGTTATAGACATTATAAGCGTGACTTAGCAAATGATATTCTAAATGGTCGTCGACCTGGATTTGTCAGAGATTTAATGCCTCGATGTTATGAAAATTTGATGAGAAATTGTTGGAATAATGAAAAAAGAAGTCGTCCTAAAACTGAAACTCTTTATGCAAAATTTTGTGAATGGGAAGAAAATTATTATGAATTGAATTCCCCCTTTAAAAATTTTAGGCTTCAAAGAATTGAACCTTCTGGTTATTGTAATGGTTATGTATGAAATTATTTTCTATATATAATATATATCAGTATTTTTTTTTTTATTTTTTATTATATTCAGTTACACAATAAATTGTATAAACTTTCTGAAATTCTGTAAATAAATTGTAATGATTCATTATACAGTATATAATTATTCGATCGTCCTTATAATTATTATTGTCTCTGTAATTATATTCATCAATTTAATGTCATTGGATAAGGATATTCCAATTTTTTGCCGATTTATTAACTTCTCTCGATTCCTCCTCTTCTTCCAACAATTTCTTATTTCTACTTCATAATTTTCACTTTTAAAAATTAGAAACATGACAATTCGTAAACGTAATACCGATACAGAAAAGAATGTCAAAATTCTTAATATTAAACGATCAGATTATCTTTCTTATGATGATTTAAAATCCATGAGAAAAAAAGTTAAAGAGTTAACTACGTTAGATTACGAAAATGAAGGAACAAATCCAATCAACATTACTGACACAACAGAAGATTTCACGCAAGACCTAAAAGATTTCGAAGAAAATTATTCAGGAGTAATTTCTATCGCCACATTATTTTGTACTATTAATAAATTATTTGAGGATGTTGGATGGAAATTCTCTAATTATAATAAATTAGATGGTAGTAAATGTGAATTGACAAATCTTATTACTAAACAAAAGTTTAGAATTAATATATCATTTGATGAAGGTTATGAAGCTGATATTAAAGAAAGTAGAATGAAGAAGAAAAATGAAAAACCAAAATATTTTCATGTTTACGATAATGAAGAATCAAGAAAGTTGTACATGATTAACGATGAAGATTATACAGAAAAAAATAAGAAAGTTGTTGATTTGGATAAAAATGTGAATAATGTAGAGATTATTAACGGAGTTCATGAATCATCTCGTATTGATGGAAAATTACAAGCTTATTCAGCCGCAAGAACAAGAATCAAAAGAAATTTACCCGGTCTTCAAGAAGAAATTTATATAATTCTTGAAAATGTTAGCAATGAAATAAAAAATAAAGTAGCGCATTTTGATGATCCTTTCTCCTTGTTGAAAACGAAAGAAAAATCTGATGGTAATAAAGATCAAGAATATTTAATGAGGGAATATGAAAAAATTGAAATGAATAGCTGTCGTTTCGTATTAGTTGAAGGAATCAACAGTGTTAAAAGTGGCGAGTTTAAATCAAAGAAATCAATTGGAACAGATAATATTGATGAAATGGTTATTGATGAATAGTTTAAAATTAGTTTCTTGCTTTCTTGCTTTTATTAGCTATAAAATATAAAATATTAGTGTATATGAAAAATTCATCCAATTTCCAATTTTTAGCTTCATTCTTTTTCTGGTAAATAATGCTAGCTTGCGCCTGAAGGCAAATTCTATAAATATTATGTACCACTAATGTAATTGTGTTATTTTCTTGGCATTTTAGTACTGTATAACATCAGTTATGCACAAAAGTCGAATTTATTTGCTCCCGTTCTGTATATGTATGTATATCAATTAATTATTTTGGCAGGAATATGTGTGACAATCATTAAATATTTCTCTTATAAAACTACACAAATTTGAAATAAAAAGAAACACTTTACAAAAATACTTTTTAAAAAATTTTTTAAAGGAAAAAATTATGAGTAAAGAAAAAGAACAAAGTGATCATAAAAATGTTCCCACTGAAATAGTAATTGAACAAAATAATCAAAAAAAAAGTATATTTGAAGATAATGCTAGTGATACTAGTAGTATAAGAGGAAGAGAAAGATTTAAAGCTATAACTAAAAAAGTAATTGCTGTTCAACGTCTTCTTTCAGGTATGGTTATTAAACATTTCTTTCTTTAAAACTCGATTCTTCCGCCGATATTGTAAAGAAAAATTTGTTTACATTTTTAATTCTCTTTTTTTTTTCCTTCGTAGCTGACAAACTTTTTTCGTCTGAACAAGACCCGGGAATTGATCCCAAATCTGCTGTTGATTATGATATTCATGTAAGTCAATTTAAATTCAATATGTCCTCTCATTTATTTAAGCTTGAACAACAATTAATTCAATTAATTGCACAATCAAATATTGTAGTCTCGATGTAAAATTTTTTGTATAGATTATAATGAGAATACTGCATTAAAACCTCAAGAATTAACAAATAAATCACTAGAAGATTTTCTTAAAAAAGAACGTCCTTCAGAAAGTAAAGTGCGATGGATTAATGTTGATGGAATTTCTTGGGACGTTATTAAAGCACTCTCAATTCATTATGGTATGTAAACGGTAACATTACTGCGGTGGATTATCATAGTAAAATCTCGAATTTTATTGGTTATTAATAAAAGTACCTGTCATACTTTATATTTTAGATTTACATCCGTTGGCTATTGAAGACAGTTTGCAGGGTGATCAACGTAAGAAACAAATAAAATATTACTGATGTCTAAATTGCGTAATTTACTGACTCTTTTGCTAATTCATTTCTTAGGAACGAAATTAGATCATTATCAAAATCATCTTTATATCTCATTATTACTTCATTCTCTGATTGATAAATGTGATGAGGATGAGAGCGACGATTCGGATTCAATTGAAAGATCGAAATGTCGTAAAGATTTATTACATCTTAATCATCGTGAGGATAGTAAATATTTGGAAGCTCATAGAATTCTCAGAAAACAAAAATTATATGTCACTGTCGAACAAGTTAGCATCTTCTTACTAGAAAATGGTTAGTTTTTTCCTTACAAATTAGTTCTAGAATTTTCTGCTAGGTTAACTAATTTTATTATATACTTTCTACCTTAGATGTTCTTATTACCATATTCCAACATAGTGGATCATCTGTTTATAAACCTATCCTTTCACGTATTAATCAAGCTAAAACTTTGTTAAGAACTGCTCAAGAAGCAAGTTTATTAATGGAAGCCGTAATTGATGGTATTGTAGATTTGTAAGTTGCCGCGTTTTTTTTAAGAAAATCAATTACCTCAAATAATTTCTAAAAAAAAAATAATTTTGTTTATAGGGCTATCCCAATTAAGGATTCGTACCGACATCAGATAGCTGAGTTGGAGGGAAAGTTATTGATAAGACCAAAAATGGACTACACTCGTGGTAAGCCCTTGGTTAAACTATCATTACATTTGGTACTTTTAATTGATTTAAGTAAAAGAGTCTTTTATAATTTATTGGATAATTTATTATGCATTTCGTTTTCAGAGCTTCATATGATTTCCGGAGAGTTGACTATTCTTAAAAGAACTTTAGGACCTGTTCAAGGTTTGGTTACTTTGTTGAGAGAACATGATGAGAAAAATCTGATTAGTCCATTGGCTAGAACTTACTTTATGGACGTGTCGGTAAGTTTTACATTAAATATTTATGTTCTTTTCTATTAATATTTGGCATGAGATAATTAAATTTTTTTTTGATGGATAGGATCATTGTATAGAAATCGTAGATGATCTAGACACTATGACTAAAATAACGGAAAATTTAGTTAATATGGTTCGTATTATTAATAATTTAATCAGTAATTAAAATTCAGATTATGAAAATTAATAAACATCTTCAATCCTGCTTTAGATTTTCAATTTGATTGCTTATGAGGTATCGTGTTTGATAATATTATTTTATTAACTTTAATATTCTTAAGATTAATCATTGATTTTTTTTTTAAAAAAAATTAGACGAATGAAAACATGAGAATAATTGCTATTTTTAGTATTGTTTTCTTACCGATGACTTTCATAGCAGGATGTACGTAGATGTTGAAGATCGTGAAATTATTTGTACATGATAATAAGCAACTTAACTTTGTTCTTTTCTTTCTTTTAGTTTTCGGTATGAACTTCCATGAATTCCCTGAATTGGATTATTCGTTAAGGTATTTTATCTTGAACAAAAATCTTTGAAATAGGTGTTGTGGAGTTATTAACTAAAATTATTGTCATTTACTACAATAGTTACTTTTGGTGGGTTACTGGAATTAGTACTACATTGATGCTTTTAGTAGGGACTTATTCACTATGGACCAAATGGGTTTCTAGATTTTTCAGGTATTTATCCAGGAAAAGACAAATCAATAATAGAATTAATAGATTTAAATCTTCTTAATTTAATGAGTTGGGTGGAAGGGAAAAATTATTTAATAAATTTGTAAATGAAATAATTTAATTTTTTTTTATTTTAAATTTATTACGAGATAATATAATTTTTTGTTAAAAGAACTATAAAAAAAATAAATAAAATACTATGTAGTACGAAAAGAAAAATTTTTTTTTTTGTTTTGATGAACACGTAAACAAATTAGAGGGTCCCGTGAAATCATAATTCGCTAGTGACGTAAGTGATTGACAGGACACGATAAATATTTTGTTCAGGTGAACTGGTGAACTGATGATAATTATTTATCTTCTATTTCAAGTAGTTCCGGATTTTCTTTACTATCAACAAATTTTTTGTATATAAACACCCTTTGTTTACAACAAAAGAAAAAATGTCTTTCGATAATTACAAGGACCTCATTACTGAAATACAAATAAAAATGCAAAATGTATTTCGAACAATGAATACAAGATATTGGACAAGTGGAAATAATCAAATTGATGAAATTATAAGAGCATCACAACGTAAAGCCATCGATAATGAAGATCGAGATCGTTTCCTTGAATGGATAAACATCCATAGGTTCTCTAATATAAGATATATTGCTTGTGGTGCCTTTGGTAAAGTATCTTCTGCTATTTGGTTCGATGGACCTCCTATTGATGTTGAACGTGTTAGAAGAGGACCACAATGTACAGTTGCAATCAAGTTTTTTGATTCGACTACAGAATTTATGAAAGAGGTACGTGTTTAAGTTTATATGCAATACTAAAATTGACTTATGCAATCGGCCATATTTTTATTTATTAAAAAAAAATTGTAGTTAATACATATTCATAAAATGATTGAGGCTTGTTCAAATGCATCTGGGTAAATAATAAATTGTAATTACCTTTTTAAATTTTAAATTTAAATTAAAGAAATTTGTCTTTATAGATTGGAAAACCTCATTCGTATCTATGGAGTCACGAGAAATATAAATGGAAATTATGGAATTGTGATGCAACACGCATCAGAAGGAAGTCTTGATTTATTTTTAAGGAGAAATTGGAGAGATATATCATGGGATGTTAAATTAGGAATTCTTAAAGATATAGCACTCGGATTAAAAAATTTACATGATGCAGGATTAATTCACGGAGATTTACATTGTAATAATATAATGATAACGCGAGATCAAACGAATTATACGATTACAGCATATATTGGAGATTTTGGTTTTACAAGATCAGAAGATCGTTATACAAATCGTACACAGATTGTTGGAATAATTCCGTTTATTGCACCAGAAGTCCTAGCAGGAGGAAAATACACCAAGAAAGCTGATATATTTAGTTTTGGTGTATTAATGTATCAAATTGCTACTAACAGAAAACCATTTTTTGATAAAAATCATAATATCCGATTGGCAAAATCTATGTATGAAGGTTTACGACCTCAATTTAATAGAAATTTAATGCCTATGTGTTATGAAACTTTAATGAGAAATTGTTGGAATTATAGTCAAAGAAGTCGTCCTAAATCTGAAAAACTATACGAAAAATTTTTTGAATGGGAAAGGGATATTTATGATGACGATTCTCCCTTCGAACAATATATGTTATTATCCGTACCTCCACCTAATAGACGTAATCATCAGTTTGCTGTTTTTACAACTCGTGTCTGGTGAGTTATTAGTATTGCATATCATCATAATTTTTGTTAACTTTTTTGTTTTAACCGTTATTTATAATTATTTAAATATTTAGGCATTCACCTCTCACTTATTGAATATATACTATTCAGAAATTTATTCAATTCTTACCCAAAAATAAAATAAAAATTAAAATTGTAAAAGTTCTTGTATATTTCATGAAGTTTTCGATTGAAACGCAATTTTGGTTGGATCTGCCTATACGAATTAGTATTTTATTATTAGTATTATTAAATAGAGTAATTACATTTTGTAAATATCTATTATGCAACTTCTCTACTTTAACTAACTATTTATTTTTATTAGTTTTTTAAGAAAATTTGTCAAGGATGAAAAATTGTGATTTGCTGTTTTGTTTATTTGTTTAAAAAAAAAATTTGTGCTTCAGATCACAGCTTAATGCCAATCGTAAAAAAAGAGATCATCATTAATTGCTATTTCAGTTAAAAATGTTTATCTGTAGCAAAAAAATCAATTAATTGAATTTTCCAAAAATTCAAGAATGATTTAAGCGTTTAAGGGGTATTATAAGACTAGATTTGGATTATTTTATATTAAAAAACGTTTCACATAGAATAGGATAATTTATTAAGATAATCCTTCACATGCGTTTGTGCATGTTAATCAGGGAGTTTATTCAGGAAATCTTTAATCGTGAAAAGGTAAAAACCAAACATTTAATTTTATCCTATTTCTTACTCCATAATAAAGAATAAAGCAGTAAAACATCTATAATTTAGATTTTCTCTAGGAGAAAATGGTCTAATACGTTATTTCGTAATTTATTTACTTTTAAGTATAATATTATAAGTTATTATATTAATACAGAAAAATAAACTGAAAATAAAAATTCATTATCTAAAAAAAAAATTATAATTATATTTGATCAGTTTCAATCATAAGTAATTGTTCATTATAAAAATCGTTTGTTGATTTAATGGTATTATTTTTATATTTTTTATATTTTTTTGTATATAAAGGAGGTAATAAACTTAATAAAGAAACCAAAATCATTTTAACAAGTAATATTGGTTGCCAAATATCAGTAGTAGAAGATAATTCCGATAAAATATCACCAGCTTGACAACAAGCTAAATTATATGATATTGATCCAAAAAACATTGACGTAAAAAATATTCCAAGTGGAATGTACAATAATGGTGATGCTATATTAAGAAACCTATTTGATATCAAAATAAATAAGTAAATTAATATATATATATATAAAGTTGATTGAATCGAGATAATGCCAATTTAATATTTACTTACCACCACGGAGATAAGGGAAACATTCTAATGAATAACAAATAATAAAATAAACCATCCCTATTGTCATTAACTTGTTTTCTTAAATAATTCAATTTGTCGGATAATAAATATTGATTCATTATTGGTTGTCCAATAAATTTACTTATCATGTATGCGCCAGAAGCTCCTATGGCTGTTAACAGAGAAGTTATCAGGGTTGCAATTATTGGTCCGTATAAAGCACCCGCCAAGATATTCTTTTTTGTTTTTTTTAAAAAAAAAAAAAAAAATTTTTTTTGGTTTTAATAAGCAAATTATTTCTCTTTAACGATAAAATATTTAGAGTAATACTTACAAGAAAAATGGCTCCTGGAACAGAGAAAGATTGTTTCCATATATAAATTAATGACAAAGCAAAAAGAATATGAAAATAGCCCTGCCAAGATTCATTAGAGTAATTTTTCAATACGACGGCTTGGTATTTAACAGCTTCAATGGATGTAGGGGAAGATAAGTTTGGTATACTTCGTACCAATAATATTATAATATATAATAATATAATTGCGAACCCAAATACGAAAATTATTCTTGGCAAAAAATTTATTATTAATACATTAGAATATTTGTTTTTTTGTAATTTAAGTTCATCGGTGTCCGAAGTAAGCGAAATCTCAATGATTGAGTCATTAATACTCTTTATTGATGGTTGACTTTTTTCTTGCATAACTGGAATACATTCTTTTGTAGACATATTAGATTCTTGATAATTTTTTTTTTTTTTTTTTAAGAAAAAATCGTTTATTAAATTTATTTATTTTTCAAGTCTTCTTAAGATTAGTCAACTAATTGTGAAAGAAAAAAGAAAATCATAAAGAAAAAAGATATTCGAATTTCACTTTATAACTTCTTTTTTTTTTGCATGGTTTAGTAATTGAAGGTTTCACAGTCCTTATTTAGATCTATTTAATTCCGCATATATATATTCAAACATATTACAAATATATTAAAATTAATTACGGTAATGACGGCAACTTTATACCACAAACCACAACACGGTATGATAAATTTCCGTATCATCGGTTACTGTGACAAAAAATTTAGCCGATGAAATTAGTACAAATGATGTCACAACACAAAAGAATTCAAAGTCACGTGATAATGATGAAATACACCATTGATCGCCAAGCATGGCGCTAAGCATCACAAGAAATTAAAATTAGACATAAATTCGCCCGACTATCCTAATCATGCTTATCATACTTGCCAAGATTGTCGTTCATAATCAGTTCATTATCACATAATCAGATATATAAAGGACGATAACAGTTGATCTAGAAAGCGTAAAAATCATTTTTAAACAAAAAAGAACGATAAATTTTTTTACTCTATTTTTATAAAATAAACTAACTATGGTTAATACACCTTTACCACAAAATCTTGCGGAAGAGTGTAAAAAAGCGGCTAAAATTCTCAATAGTTTTATTGATCCTGTTGCAGCAAAAGGTCCCGATAAAGTTATTCCATCAAATGTATTACAAAAGGCCAAAGGGTTTGCAATATTTACAGTTATTAAAGCAGGGTTTTTATTTTCAGGTAGAGCAGGGGCAGGTTTAGTTGTGGCAAGATTAGAAGATGGATCTTGGAGTGCACCATCAGCAATAGGTACAGGAGGTATGGGTTTTGGAGGTCAAATAGGTGCTGAAATGACGGATTTTGTTATAGTATTAAATAGTAGGGATGCTGTGAAAACATTTACGAAAGGTGGTAATGTTACATTAGGAGGAAATTTATCTGTAGCGGCTGGTCCTATTGGACGTACTGCTGAAGGTGCTGGTTCCGTATCACTTGGTCACGCTGCTGCTATATTTTCTTATAGTAAATCAAAAGGATTATTTGCTGGTGTATCAATTGAAGGTAGCGTTATTATTGAAAGAAAAGATGCTAATGCAAAATTTTATAATCGTAAAATTTCTGCAAAAGAATTACTTTCAGGTCAAATTTCACCTCCACCACAAGCTGATGTTTTATATAGAGCTTTAAATGCAAGAGCTTCAAGAAAAAGTGTTTATGATCAAGATGATGATTTATCTAATGGTGATGCAAGTCGTTCTCGTTCAGCGAGATTAAGTACAAATAGTTATCATGATGATAATAATTTTCAGATTCGACCTCCTCCTCCGTATACTCCAAAAAATGGTACCAATAATCCTTTTGAAAAAGAAAAAGAAGATGAAGATTATAATGATAATAAATCATATAAATCATCAATAACATCAAATTCACAGAAATCATTTTCCTATCATTCAGCTTCTAGTAAACCTCCTTTAGCTCCAAAACCAAAACCTCCTATGCCACCTCGTAAAAAATTAGAAACTGCTATTGCTTCTTACGATTTTCAAGGTGAACAAGATGATGATCTAAGTTTTAATAAAGGTGATATAATTATCATCATAAAGAAAACCGATAGTACTAATGATTGGTGGGTTGGTAAATGTAATGGAAAAGAAGGAAATTTTCCTGCTAATTATGTTGAATTTAAATAGTATTTTTTTTTAAAAAAATTTTTTGGTATAATGATAATGAATTTTTTTAAGAGATTATTATATTGAGAATATTGCAATTTAAAGGAAAATTATTTTGCAAAATCATATTAATTATGAAAAAGACAATAAATGCACATTAGAAAAAAAATATTCTTTTAGTATTATAGTTTTTTTATTATTCTTATTGTATTTTTTATTGTTAGAACAAATTATTTAAATTAACATATAATTGTTTTATTATAAACTTGTATTTAAAATATAAAATATATTAAAAAATATTAAAATCTAATAAATATTTTAAAATAATTATTATATATTATATAATTAATAATTACCAATTCTTTATAAAATTTTATTATATATTATATATTAAATAAAGATATAAAAGTAAATAAAACAATACATTTAATAATCTTTTTTAATAAAAAAAATATATATTAACCAAAAATCTATTTAATAAAAAGTATTTTTTTTTAAACTGTTAATAAAATATCTTTATTAATAATTTAATCATAAATATACAATTATAAATTATTTAAAATAAAAACTACTAATAACTGCATATTACATTATTTGTTTAGTTTATTATAATAATTAATAGATTAGTATTTATTTTAGTATTACCCTTATTTATTATTATTTAAAAGTCACTTATTAAAGTTTTCTTAAATCTTCATTTAAGTTTAATAATAATAATCTTTTTCCTATTTTAATTCATTTAGATAATATTATTAAGTAAGTAAAAATATTACTTTAAGATTATAAATATGTATAATACAATTCTATATATAATTTAAAAGTCTTTTATTCATAAAAATAGAAATATTACAAGAATTATCTTTACTTTATAATTAAAACAGTTACTTTTGTTAACAAAAATTATATATATATATATTTTTTAATAATATATTTTTTATTTTACTTTTTTTTTGCAAAGACAAGATGGATATGTAAACTTTATTATAAATATGTAAACATATAAAACAAAATTAAGTAATCTATAAATTTATCCTTTACCCATTCATGAAAAAATGCTACCTGTCATATTTACATAATACAAGTTCTTAAAGTGAGATCATCATATTAAACCTTCTTAAATACAATTATACTCTAATTTTTCCCATATTCCAGTATTAGAAACCAATAATTAATTCCTTAAATCAGTATACCTGAATCTTTTCTCAATACTTCTAGATTTTTAAACTAGTATGAAATATTATAATAAAATTATAGAAGCCAGCTGCTAGTACCAACCTTCAGAAAAAAAAAACTAATTACAAATAATTATTATTAAAGTATATTAAAAGAAAAAAAAATCCTAATAGTATTTCTGTTCCTCTACTCTACTAAACCAGATTTTAATGATGCTACAGATGTTTTAGATAAATTAAGTCAACTGCTTATACTATTTCATCTGTGATCTCTATCTAAAAACCTATGCTATAAACATATTTAGTAGCTTTTCTTTCAGAATAGACCAATTCATTTTTTATTTTACTAACATTTATTCTATCCAAAACTATACTATTTTTTTTAACTAATCACTATATTATTTAACTTTTAATAATCTTTTTATTATTTTTCATTATTTTAAGATAAATCCTATTTTTTATTTTCTGCAAATTTATTTTAATTCTAATAGTTCATATCAATAGTAATCTTTAAACTAATTTATCTAAATCTTTCCTTAATGAACCAAATTGAATATTTTTTAATAAAAATATTATTATTAGATATAAATATATAGTATATATTTTTCAATAATAGATTAATTAATTTTTTTTATTTTAATAATAATTAATATATATAAGAAATAAAAAGATTTAAATTTTTTAAATTAATATAAATAATAAAAGAAAAACTAATTAAGAATAATTTTTTATTTTTTAGAATTTAAAATAAACTAAATAATAAAAAATAATAAGATTTTTATAAAAATTATAATTTTTACTTTTATATTATATAAGTATAATTAAATAAAGTTTTATAAGTTTATTTCAAAAAAAAAAAATAAGTATATAAATTATATAACTTATATTTTATAATCAATGAAATAATAATACAGTATATATTATTAGGTACTCTAAATATCAGTTTATTAGTAAAATATTTTATTATTTGTTTAAAAATTCAAAATAAAATTATTGAATAGAATATATATACTTTTAATAAAGTTATTCTTATATTAATTTAACATTTTTATTAATTTGCATAAGATTATAGTAAGGTTATAGTAAATTTATATTAAACATAAATAATTAGAATTAATATTTAAAATTATTAGCCAAAGAAAAAACCACCTCTTTAATTGCTAAAAATTATTAATTAAATTACTGGAGATGCAATTGCTACTTAAAAAACCTTAATTTTAGGATGTTTGCTTATTTGAAATTTTTGTATAACATGAATATAATATAAAATTAAGGTTTTCAAATGTATGCGAGTTTTTACTTTTTTAAATTCATTTTTTAAAAAAAAATCGCGATAGAAAAGGAAGTCCTTCGCCTAGTTTGCGTAAATCAAATGTAAATCATGCAACCGATTATCTGGCTGATAATGAATATCCCGTAATCTCGGATAACCGGATATAAAGAATTTAAAAAAAATGATTAATTAGTTTTACGTTTTTTCTATATGTAGCATAAAGAGAATATAGGACGGTGTTGTAAAAGATTCATACATACAATGGATTTAAAAATGTTAACCTTCTATGGTCAAACTTTTTTATTTTAGAAATTACGCAATAGAAATTAATTCAATCAATTTTATAAACCAGCTTTTTCATTTTTGGAAAAAATTGAACACAGCATACTTAGTATGCAAAAAAAAAAAAATTTTCAATTCCCACATTAATCAGAAGATATTTTTTCTTATATAATTTCAGTTTCGTTGGAAACAAAAAAATGTCTTCATTTCGGGTTTTTCGCGCTTTTTCTACCCGTGCTTATACAGCAAAGTTTTCCGCTAATGCAACATGTCCAAAAGCTGTTTTGAATACTTCGAATACGTTTTCTCTTCGAACCCTCACTGTTCCAAATCTGAGACGTGCCTATAGTACTGAAAAAACAGAACAAAAAACTGGTGGTGGTGGTGGAAGTAAAATATTATGGTTAGGAGCAATTGGTCTTATAGGAGCAGGAGCAGGATATTATTATTATAATACCAATAGTACTTTAAACACAACTAAAGTTCTTAAAAAACCAATTATTGATTATCAAAAGGTTTATAATGAAATAGCTGATATTCTAGAAGATAACGATTGGGATGATGGTTCTAATGGACCAATTTTTGTTCGTCTTGCGTGGCATGCGGCCGGTACTTATGATAAAGAATCTAAAACCGGTGGTAGTAATGGTGCTACCATGAGATTTTCTCCCGAATCCGATCACGGTGCTAACGCCGGACTTAAATTTGCTAGAGATAAATTGGAACCAATTAAAGAAAAAAATCCCGAAATAAGTTATTCTGATTTATGGAGTTTAGCTGGTGTTACCGCTATTCAAGAAATGGTATAAAAATTGATATATGTTTTTTTTTGTTTTTGTACCTTTGTTGTGAATTATTTAAAATTTTGAAAATGTACTTTTTTTATATATATTTTATAGGGAGGTCCTGCAATTCCATGGATTCCTGGACGGTAAATTTATCATGATTTTTAAATCAGGTTCACATATTTCAATCTTATAAAAATTCACGCGTAAAAGCTTCATATCATAATTATAGTAAAGATGCTGATGTCGCAACAGCATGTACTCCTGATGGTCGACTTCCCGATGCTTCTAAAGGTCCAACTCACGTACGAGATATTTTTTATCGAATGGGATTCGATGATCGGTAACCAATATACTTTTATAGTTTTAACCATTTCGACCTAATTTTAATAATTTTTTTTGGATATTCAACATAGTGAGATTGTAGCACTTCTTGGAGCTCACGCTTTAGGTCGTTGTCATCCTGATCGAAGTGGTTATGATGGTCCATGGACTAGTAGTCCTACCATGTTTACAAATGGTTTCTATACTGAACTTTTGAGTAAAAAATGGGTAGATAAAAAATGGAAAGGTCCAAAACAATTTATTGACAAAGAGACTGGTGTGTAATATGAGAAAAACCTTATCTTTGATACTACTTGTTCGTTTATTTATTCATTTATTTGATTTTATAGGCGAACTTATGATGACTCCTGCTGACATGGCATTAGTTCAGGTAAACTTATACATACGCTTTTCAATATTTAATTTATATAAAATATTAAATTTATTCTTTTTTTTTATAATTAGGATAAACAATTTAAACCATGGGTAGAGAAATATGCTAAAGATGAAGAATTATTTTTCAAAGATTTTGCTGCCGTGTTTCATAAACTTTTAGAATTAGGTGTACCAAGAACTGGTGAAGAAAAAGTTTATTTCTTTAAGAGAACTGGTGAATAATTTATATTACGTAAAAAAAAAAAAAAATTTTCAAATGTTGTTTTGTGACATTTTTTTTGGGGGGGTGGCGTAATATAAAAATAAATTCAAGTTAAAAGTTATGAATTAACATTAAAACCACAATTTTTGACACGCTAGTCAAGTTTATGATGTATTAAAAAAAAAAAAATCATTTTTATATCTACCATCATTTTTAAATTTTCAAAATTTCACGTATTAAAAAAGAATTGGTAAATTGTTAAATTTGAAACACTTAAATAATAAATAGTATATGAAAATGTATAATTTCCGGTGCACATTATGCAAAATTTCTTGTAATCTTTTATCATATCAATAATAAAAAATATATATAGTATACTTACTGTATTAGTGGATGCTAAAATTAGGATATAATAACTGTGGCATAACATTGGAATGCTACATGATTCTAGGTCATTTGATATTAAGTAACTAGGAACGGAACCAAGTTGTTTAAAGTTTCATTCATGTTAAAAATCGATAAGAATTAACAGTTAAACATTTAACATCACGTGATATAGTACTAATTACAAGAGGAGGAAAACTCGAGGAAGAAAAAATGAAGAATCAAATTCATTTTCATATTATATTTTTGATAAACCGATGAATTTATGATGATAATGTCTGATGAAAAATATAAAGATATATCCTCGTGGAGCGTCGGAAAAGTGATTTTAAAGAATTAGAATTTGTTGTGACATTTGAAAGTCTTAAATAGTTTAAAACTGATTAAACTGTAAACTGTGAAACAATTTTTCACTCGTATGATATACTACTTATTACTGTATGATGAATTATTTCGATATTACATAATCGAATTCACCTTATGAGGTTGAAAATGGGCTGATTTTTTTGAATAAATAATAATAATAATAAAAATTAATTCCTTCCTATCAAAGATAGTTCGATCTTTAAAATTTAAAGTTTATCAAAGTTTATCACATGTTTAACATCAATTAAATAGAATTGAATTGTTTTAAGATTTTTTAGATTTTACTTACTTTGTTACTTTTTTATTTGGCTGTTACAATGATTTTTTCTTTAAAAAAAATCATTTTAATCCCAAAATGGTTAACGATATATAAAAAAAATTTTTTATAAAAATTTTTTGTTTCTTAGATCGACAGGATCAGCTTCATCCAAGAGTTGAAACGCCTCACCTTATAATGAGTATCCCAAGGGATCCCGTTTTATACTAATTTGGTCATTTCATTGCAATTTCATTTTGGGAATATCATTCTTTTAAACCTGGATTTAAACCCAGTTTATCATGTTCTTTTTATGAGTTTATTTATTGGTTATTTCAAAAAAAAAAAAAAAAATGATTTTGTTTCATGATAAAAAAAAATGTGAAATTAAAAATTTTATTATTAACCGCAGTTTCAAAAAAGAAACTGTATCAGGAAGAAAAAAAGGTCACATTCTAATATTAATTATTAAAAAAAAAAAAAAAAAAAAAAAAAAAGAATTACAAAGAAATTTAAAAAAAGAATATAATAATTTTTTCTAAAAATGTCTACATTTTTTTTTTAAAAAAAAAAATGATTAAAAAATGTTAAGAAAAAAAAAAAGAAACCGCATAAGATGATAAAATGTTCTTTTTTTTCTCTAAAAATAGTGAAAAGAAAATAGTTTAAAACGCTTTTATAAACCCAAAAAAAAAAATAAAATAACACGAATTTTGAAGAATATATAATACATTTAAAAAAAAAAAAATATTTGTTTTTAAAGAAGAAAAAACCGAGATGTTTTTTGTTTTTCAAATGCACCGCCGCATTGAAAATTTGAAAAAAAATTATTATTAAAAAAAGTGAATTATAATTAATTGTTCTTTATATTTTTTAAAGACATTATTTAAAATCATAAGTATAACGACGAGTGAAAGTCTGTATCGATGTTTGTTAAAAACATATTATTTGAATGTGCGAATGTTGTATAAGCAAGAAGCGTTATTCCAACGATAACGCATGAATCTATTATTATTTAAGAGGAAAGAAAGGATTACAAAAGATTAGTTTCCGTTCATTAAGAAAAGAAAGAAATTTTTTAAAAGAATTTGTTTTAATTATTTTAATACTTACTGAATAAAGCTTTTTCCCAAGGTTCAAGTGATTTAGAAGTAGATATATCACTTTGGTAATTCATTAAAGAAAAGTAATTGTTGATATTTGAAAACATTTTTAATATAAAATTTCTTGGTTCGTAAAAGAAAAAAAAAAGAAAATTATTTGTTCGTATATAAAAAGTAGAAGAAAGTTTTTTTTTAACTTTTTGTTTGATAAATTGTTTCAAATGAATTAGACCTTTTATAAATTATTTTTTTTTTATATCGTAAAATAAAGAATCACCTTTTTCTTAAAATTTAATAAAAAATTTCAAAAAAAAAATAAAAAAAAAAGGTAAAGAAAAATTTCAAGGAGAATTGGATGGTTTATATATGTTTTTTTTTTCTAAAAAACTGATTATTATAAATTTTGATTCGGAATATCCTATTAATTATCGGAAAGTTGTAAAAAAGTAACAACGAACAAGATTTACAACTTCAAAATCACACTCATGCGCGTTGTTACAAAATATATAAAAAAAATAATATATGTATATATATAATTTTCCACACGACTTTATTCCAATGTAAAAAAGATCGATTGAAAAAATTTTTAAAATAAATAAATCAATAGAAAATAGGAAAAATTTAATATAAATTATATGAAAATCAGTTTTTTTTGAAAAAAAATAAAAAATGCAGTGAATTTGAACACAATTTATATTTTTGTTTGTTATATAAATAATACAATCATCTACTCGTTACCTTTATAATTAATTGCATAAAAAAAAATTTATGAACTGAACTAATTAAGAATGACCACTTTATTTGGTAATATTTTAATACACGCGTGCGTACTTAGTTTTATTTTTATATGGGTTAATCTTTTTTTTTTTTTAGTACACCATTACAATATTATCCAATATAATAAAAATAGATTTCAACATAATAGGAATTGGGAGTTGAAAGGTCAAGAGTTATAGCCCCCTAAAATGGGAGTTTTTCTAGAAAATCACTCCTTGGCTAGTTACAGAGTGGCGAATTTCTTGCCAAGCCATCCTTTCATATTATAAATTGATAGACATGATAGTCGTGTAAGTTGTGAAGAATATTCGGTTCCTTCCTTTTACTTACACATTTAATTGAAATCATTATGACATCATACTAATTTATTGATATCTAGAACATTTTAACATGACTTATGATGTGATTTACAAAATAAAAAAACTTCTTGTCATGATCCTCATTCTAAAAATAAAACTTGATAAAATCGGAAATTTCCGATTTACATTTTTCCCCCATTATACCATAAATGTCCTTTGCAATATGCATGTGTCGAATGATCTGAGAGAATTTTATTAAATATGTAATGACATACGATTTTTTTAATTATTTCTTTTTTCAATTTTTTTGGCAATAAACAAATAGATTAAAGTAGTAAGGGACATATTTTTTGTTGTCACATTTTATTATTATTATAAAACGACCAATGGTCGGAAAGGGTTACGAAAGTATGTCGGATTAATTATTTTAAAAAAAAATCTAATAATATTTTTATTTCTATAAATAAAGATAAAAAAATAGTTACATTTCTTTTTTTAATGATAATAATAATTTTCGTAATTGTTTTATGTCATGTATTTTCGTCCTAATTTAGAAAAAAATAAATTAAATTTTGACTTTTTTGGCTTAATCACAAAAAAAATAATATTATAAAAAGTATGGAGATATGATTTTTTTTTTGATGACCGAGATAATGCAATAATGCAATAAAGATATTGTATTCTGTGTTAATCTTTTTTTACAACGATCTGTTCAATTTTAACAAACAATCCAATTTATATATAGTTTACCAATTACGATCAAGAATTTATTTTTTTTTTTTTTTTTCCTGTAAATTTTTCGTCATGTTATAAGAAATAAAATTATTATAAGTTACATCTCCCGATTACGCCTCAAATATTACAATTATTTTACGTTTCAAAAATCTTTTTTTTTTTTTTTTTTTTTATGTAACGAGATCAAAAAAATTTATATAATATAATAATTTGGTTTAATCTCTAAATTAAGAATTTAAAAATAAAAATAATGTCTATTATTACAAATTCTGAAACATAATTATTCTTATTTATAAACGATTTATGCAAGGAAAAGAATATTTAAACAAAGGTTAATTTCTTAATAAAAGGGCTGGTTCTTTTGTCGATCCTTGTGTTAGTTAGTAAGTGTTTGATCCTTTGTGTTTTTATTATTTATTATCCATTTTAAGGTATTTTAAGTTACAAGCCATCATTTTTCATTTTTTTTATCCACGTCTTTTACATGAATTGATCTTTTAAAGGAAAATGTAAAAGAAAAAAATTTTTTTTTTTAATTAAACAAAAATCTTAAAAAATTATTATTTTTTTTTTTATATGTTTCAAATCACGTGACTGTTTCGTCTTTCTTACGCAGTAGAGATATATAAATTATAAATTAGGTGAATGAGAATAAAAATGATCGCGCATCAATCGTATCTCCCATCTTTATAATTATAATTAAAAAAAGAATTTATGAAATCCGCGAAAAATTAATAATAGAATGTGATACAAAGTCTTGTAGAGGCTTTTAATTTGTTACGCCCATCATCAAAAGTTTCGTATCTGAAATAGGTATAGATAAATGAGTACATATATTATGTTATTCATGTATTCAGATAATTTTAGTCTTTAGTAGAAATTCTTTTTAATCAGTTATGACCCGCATTTTTTTTTTAAAAAAAAAAAATTAAATTATTAATTAAACTCGTGCACCTATAATGGTTTAATCATGTGAATTATTATTCCCATGCAAAATTATGCAAACCCATCAGTTAATTATTGTATGCATTATATACATTATTATTATTTTAATTTTTGCTTTTTTTGGTAAAAGGAATTTTCTATAAAATGTTTGAACGAATAATAATAATTATTTATTATAATAACATCTATTGATTTTATCTTTTATGTAGGTTATAGGTTAAATTTTTTTAGAAATTTTCATTTTTGTACTGTTATCGGGATTCGGGGACCCGGGAAAGATTAGTGTAATCTTGTGCTTCCATTTAAATTTCGAATTTCTTTTTTGTTCCATTACGTGTCGTCATTCTTAGATTGGTTTATTTACGTTTAAGTTTTAAAAGTTATTTTTACTTTATTAAAAATAATATATGGATTTACAATCTTTAAGCTGAAACTGTAAATTTAGTCTTGCTTTTTTTTTCTGGTTCAATATCATTCTTGCATTCTTGTACAATTATTAAAACATTTAAGTTACAATATCAATAATATCAATTCTATCCTTAATGTTAATTTGCTTGAATTATTTAAAAATTTCGTGTTGCAGGTTGTAAACATGCAAAGCAAAAAAAAAAAATATACAAATAAAATAAAAAATAAAAATAATAATAATAATAATTCTTCGATTATTATTGTTCCCTTTAATATGAAACGATTACAAAAATGTTCGCTTCTGATAATCCAATGATGCAGGACTTTGACGTCAATCAGTTATCAATTATAGTAAATAATTTGCTAATCGACATTTTAGCATTACGTTTATTAATCTAGCCGATTAAAACTTCAAAAATAGTAATTTTGGTATTATGTAATACGTCAAATATAATTAAATTCTGTATTAATTAAAAAAATTCTAATAATCGGTAATAATTATTTATTCCTCTAATATAAATAATTAATTTAGTTAATTTAGAATAAACTGATCAATTAATTAATAAAATCCTTTATTATTCGTACTTAATATGTAATGTTATAAATTAAATAGATATTTATAAATTTTTACAACTTTAATCTTAATTGAGGAATATTATAATATAATTTAAGACAATCAGGATTGGCAAGGGTACCAGAGGGAATAACAGTTTCGCCGGAAATAATTCTTTTTACTGCTAGTTCAACTTTTTTACCATTAATAGTATACTATTTTTGGAAAAAAAACAATTTTGTCAAGTTCTGAAAAAAGAAACCACAATAATAATAATAAAATATTACTTACTGGAATATCATCAATAGGCAAAATAAAAGTCGGAACATGCCTGGGACTTAATTGATCTCTGATTTTTTTCTTAATGTTTTCTACCAATTGTTTATCACACTTATGTCCATCACTCATTTTTAAAAATAATACAACACGTTCATTTTCATTATTATTCATATTAGTTTTTTGTCCAACGACTAAACTGTCAATTATACCATCTTTCCTAAAATATTCATCTATTATATTATAAATTTCTGCGCTACCAAATCTTACACCACCAGGATTTAATGTTCCATCACTTCTACCTAACATTACTACTCCACCTGTATTAGGATTAATAAATATGAAATCGCCATGATACCATACTCCGCTATATGTTGAGAAATATGCTAAACGATATAGATCGTGTGAAGGTGTATCATTCCAAAAATATATTGGCATACATGGAAACGGTGCGGTACATACTAGGTCTGCTGATTGTGCATATACCGGATTACCTAAAGAAAAAAAAATTCTCTTACTACTTTTGTCACGGTAGAAAATAATTTCAATATAATATCAGCGTACCTTGACCATTCCAAGCTTCAATTTTCATTCCTAAACAAATACATTGTATTTCACCTCTATAAACAGGTAATACAACATTATGTCCGGCAAATAAGGAACAAATATCAGTACCACCTGTAATACTTCCCAATACTAAATCATTTTTAATCTCTTTATAAACAAAATCAAAACTTTCTGGTTTAAGTGGTGATCCCGTTGATAATATCATACGAAGTTTATTTAAATTATGATGATTTTTTGGTCTATATTTTACATCCTCCAAACTTTGTATATATTTTGCTGATGTACCAAATATTGTGATTCTAATTATAATAAAAGAATGTTAAGAGATAATAATATTGTCTTTTCTTCTCCCCTTACAATGACCTTACACCAATACTCACCCTAATTTTTCAGTTAATTCCCAAAGTGTAGAAGGGGATGGTTTAAATGGACTACCATCATACAATACAATACTACATCCAACACTCAATCCTGCAACTAACCAATTCCACATCATCCATCCGGTTGTAGTATAATAAAAGAATACATCGTTTTCTGTCATATTACCATGTAATATATGTTCTTTTTTTTGTTGTATTAATAATCCACCAGATCTATGTACTAGACATTTTGGTTTTCCTGTCGTACCTGAACTGAACAAAATATAAACTGGATGATCAAATGATACTTGTTCAAATTGGATTTTCTCTTCTTCTTCCCCTTCTCCTTGTGAAATAAATTCGTTCCAGTATGATGCTAATGGAATATCATTAATCTCATCCCCAATTTTTCCTACAAAAGGAATAACAATCACCTTTTCTAATCCTTCATTCTTCAACTTTTCGACAACAATTTTTAATTTATCTAAATGATTATATTCTTTTTCATTATATATTATAGAATTAACTGAAAATAATATTTTGGGACGAATTTGACAAAATCTATCCAATACTCCTGTAACTCCAAAATCTGTTGAAGTACTACTCCATATTGCTCCTATACTTGTCGTTGCTAACATTGCTATTACTGCTTCACTACAATTTGATATATATGCTCCTACTCTATCTCCTTTACTTACACCTATTTTACGTAAGGCTCTTGATAATTTGTTTACTCGTACATATAATTCATAATATGTTATACTTGTTGGTGATCTTCTCTCGCCTTTGACATTATAAAATTAAGATTTTTCAAATTAAATTAAAAGAATATTAGAGTTGATGATATATTTGATGTAGTTAAATGAATTCACTATACCTGCGGAAATTAATGCTACTCTATTTTTATCTCTACACCATAATAAATTTTCTGCAAAATTAAGTTTTGCTCCTAAAAACCATGCTGGTATTTGATCCATTGGTTTATTCTCCAACACCTTTAATTTTAGGCATGATCATTTCATTAATATCACACATTGATTCTTTTAAAAATCGAAACTAGTTTAAATCTTTACCTGTTCGTAAGGAACTGAATAAATTATCTTCGTATAATCCCATATTTCTGCCCAAAATTCTTGAATATTATCAACTGACCACTGCCACAACTGTTTATAACTCTCTATATTTTAATAAAAAACACATTCGATTATAATTCGTTCACATTGAATTTCGAGTATCCGATATAAGTACCTAGATTAATATTATGTTTTTTATTAACTTTAATACGAAAATTTTCAATTTCTGTATTGGAAATATCTTTTGGTCTCCATAATTCTACTGGATTTAATGGAATTGACGCGGACATTGTTAATACAAATTTTATTAAGATAGATATATTTAGAGAAGACACGTCTAAAAGTCATTTATATATATATTATTGTTACAGATGATCACGATTTACTAGTCATGTGTGTTCTCAAATGACTTTCCCACGGGATTGTGTGACAGTTACATAAATTTTTATTAAATTAATTAATAATTATATATATTATTATATATTTGAAATACGTTGTCTCTTTGAGACCCCATTTAATTTTGCATTCTTCCTTTTACGATTTTGTTTTTTCATTTCATTCTTCTTAAGTTTACGTTTGGCTGTAGATTCAGGATCAACAAGAGCCTATAAAAAAATGAATCATTTATCAAATAATACATAATATTATCATCAAAGTAAGGATATAAATATTCATATTTACCATAATTGCTTTTTTATGTTTACGTCCTCTTCTAACTTCCAAAACTTGTTGTTTAATCTTATTATAATATATGTGAAATTGTGTTGTACCAACACATTTTTGTACTAAATCGAGTATTTCTTTACCAAGTTGTTTAACATTGTCTATAATAAAGTAACCTTATTAATACTACCGAAAAAAACGTAGAAAACGTTAAAATCCAAAGTAAATCATAAACAAACTTACCAATTTCTTTCCCTTTAATAGTTTCATCAATAATAAATCGGTAAATAGGTGAAATTATAAGTGTGAGATAAGGTACCAAATCTGATGAAGGAATAAATGATGTCATTGCTGCCATCCATTGATATATGCTTGTGCGCTATTTTATATGAAAAACTGTTACTAATGCGTTCAAAGCTAATATGAAAAAGATATTCATTTTATGACTTAAAACAGCATACCTGTAAATCAATATCTTCTTTTCTAATTTGGGCAAATCTCGCTTGATATGACAATTTCTTAAATAACCAAAACAACAAAGAATTCCCTTTTGTTTTATTTTGTTTTTCTCTGTCTTCATTATTATCATCCGCTTCATGACCCTCCTCTTTGTCCTGATCGTCATCCTGGTCTTCAACATCTTCCTCTTTTAGTGTAGTCTCTTCATCAGAAGTTAAATAATAAAGATTTTTTCCAATAAAAAACAAATTCTTTACAGTTTGTGTTGCAAGTTCTGATCCTAAATACTCGCTCTTTAATTGAATACAAAATTTGTTTGCTAGTTTTTTCAACACCTCTTTTGATAAATATTCATCACGTTCATTGGACACACTAATAATCTTAGTCTCAGGATTAATTTTTGAGAAATATAACCCAAATAATCTACATGTTGAAAGTCTTATCCAACTATGAGGGAAAAGTAAATGGTAATCAATTAATACCCAAATATTCTTTGATTTATCTAAATAAAGAACTGAAGGGAAACTCTTAACTAGTTTTGTGAAAGTGTTAAGAGTATAATATCCAATTTCCCAATCAACATTATCTATTGTTATAGAATCATCTTCATTAGCATGTTTCTCCAATTGTTCCGAAACTTGTTGACTTATACTCAAAGCTTTCTCTAAGATATCCAATAATTCAAGTATATGTTTTTTGAATTTGTCACCAAAAGCTTCAATTATAAGACCATAAACTTGTACTGCCATTCTCTGTAAATTCCTTTTGTCATTTTGTTCAAACCATTTATTCAATAAGACATATACATTTCTAAGTCTTATTTCATCCATTCTATTCAAAAGAATTTTAATTAATGCTCCGGCCATTTCTCGACATTTGTTTGAATCATCATTCACTAAAGACATTACTAATGACAAGAAAAACATTTCTGCATATTCCATTAAAATTTCTTCATTAAATTTGGTGAACATTAAATTAAGCATTTCCATCACCGATTGTCGTCCGCTTTCGAATATATAATTCAAATTTTTGACTAAAAAGTTCAATTGATTTTTTAATCGACCACGTCCTTGAGGATAATCCAATAAAAATTGAAGTAAAAGTTGTCTCGATAAATCACGCGTTAGAGCTGTTTGACTAGTGATCATTATTTCAGCAACAGTTTGCATTAAATCGTATATTTCAGGGACAATAAATTTACGCGATACAATAGCACGTATTAACGAGAACATTGTTCCTTGACGTTGAGGTTCTTCAAGATCAGGCCGTATAAGATTAATAAGTAACGTTAATTGACTTTCCTTGAATTCAACTTGCTTACAATCGCGTATTATAACTGAAAGTAATTTGAAGCACGCTTGGGCCAATTCAGAATTCGTGGTATTTGAAGTTCTTATTAAGGTAAAAGTCTGTTTTACAATTACAGGTAAAGCCTCATCTAAAGATTTTAGTTTAAGTTTGCAAATTATGCACATAACTTTTAATGAAATTATATTGACATTGAGATGTTTTGAATATAACGCATTTCCAATTATATTCACAAATGGTGCCAATAACTTGAGTTGTTCCTCAGATTTTGTATCAAACTTATCACGTTTTAATGCTGCTAAAAATATTGTTAAACCAAATTCCACAAATCGATAAGAGTTTGCTTCATAGTAATCTGCTGGCTCTGAAATATCGCGCTTAAGCTGGACAGTAAAATTCGCTTCTAAGTTACTTATATTAGGCTTAAATTTTTTTTCGGACTTTAACATGTTGAGATTTTGTGAAATAAGCCCTTGACAAAAAGTTACCATTTCATTGGTATCAAATTGTGGATTGGAATTCAAACCAACGGATATTTTCCTTAATATTTCATCTACTTTGCGTAAAACTTTTAGATTTTGTGTTTCACGCATAATTTCTTTAAGTGGTATAAGCAAGATTCCAATGTTTTTAAATTCAATAATTTTGGCAAGAAGTTCAAACGTTCCGAAACTTTTAGTAGATTTCATCTCCTTAATTTTTCCAGTAATCTCCTCTGCATCTTTTTCTTCTCCAACCTCACCAAATATATCATTTATAATGATATCAGTTATAGGTTGAAGGCAATAATCGAGAGCACCAACTTGTAGATTTGGTACCAAATTTGCTAGAAGAGTATGTATTGTAAATCCAAGAATATGTAACTGATATCCTCGTGTCAGTGCACTTCGTAACTCCTTTACTATAAAAGAAAAGTATAAAGGTCCAAGGAAAGTCGAAATTTTACTAAGAGTATCTCTAGTAGTATCACGAGCATCTTGCTGACGACTTCTTAATATTTGACATACAGTAGTAAGCAATCCGGGTAAATTAAATCGGAGTGATGTCTCAGGTAAAGCTCTTAAAAGTTTGGTAATTGCCAATGCAATTGGAACACGGATAGTAACACTTTCATTATCATGTTGAGTTAAATATTGCTTAAGATCAGGAAGTAAATTATTTACAATATTATTATGAATACGATTAGCTAAAGATTTTGCTTTTGCCTCGTCGCTTTCTGATTCTTCAGATTCTACTATTAACATATTAATGTCTTCATTTGCTTCGTTATCATCAGCTATATGTTTATCCGATTCTTCATTTAACAAATCACTCTGCTCTATTATTACCTTCGTTGATTGTTGTTCATTTGGACTAACGGATGTTTGTGGATCCTTTATTTGAGCCTCAGATACTTGGGCTTCGGAGACGTCAAAATGAAAACTGTCCAATATAGAGATAACAGTTCGGACTAAGACCTTTTCTAAATTAGATTTCTTAGGAATCAATTTCATATACTGTTTTAAAAGAGCATAATATTGAACCCAGGGAAGTTGACCCGCAATAACTCCAATTGTTGAAATAGTTTCATTAATTAATATGTGATCGACTATCCTATCCGCCTCAAAGATAAAATGACCAATAAGTGGCATAAATATTTGTACTAAATTGCTACTCTTTATTTTCCCATTTGCACACTCGTTGGAAAATCTTTTAAGTGCACGAATGCGGCGATGGATTTGGATGTGATGAATATTATTGAAAAAATTGGCTTCTTCATCATCATATAATAAACAGGCCATATCAGAAAATTGAGTTATTGACGGACATTTCTTCACTGCATATGATAAAATCGTGAGGAATTCTATTCGTACCATTTCTAAAGACATTTTCATTCCTCTTTTGATTGCTGGAAAAATGACTTTGATCAAAAGATTTTGGTAGTCTGTCTGAACTTTAGTATCTTCATTAACACGATCAATAAATCTTGTAATACAGAAAGATGAATTATTCCGAATTGAAAGCTCCTCTGGATCTTGAACAAAGAATAAGCAATTAAATAATAATGGCAACCATTGTACAGAATTAAATTTCTTATACAAGTCTTGATTAATTCGATTAAATGCATCTAACCGTCTATTAAAATCTGGTTCATCCAACCTTTTTGTTGAAAATGCATTAATGTCTTCAATTACAGATGTAACTTCTCTCAAAGATTCGTCATATTTGGAAAATTCAGTAAGAGTTTTTACCAAAAATAAGCGACAATCTCTGGAGTGAAGTGTCGAAAATTCATATGATATATAGTTGTAATATTTGTAAAACAATTCATTGCAAAGTTGAAATCCTGGAATAGCATGTAAGAAATTTGCAACAATGTGTAAGATATTTGCTTTGATCTTCTCTGAAACAACTTGTGGGCGTTTTCGGAGGTATGGTAAGAGTAAATCAACCAATTTTTTTGCTTGATCACCATTTTCAATATAACTTGCAATCTGAGATAATATTGCAATTTCACGTTTAGAAAAATAATCTTTTCCAAAAGAGGCAGTTTGACTCGACTGCGATAAAACATATTCTAGATTATCTAATAATGATGAAACATATGGTCTTAGAACTCGACTTTTTAAAGAGTTTTCATCCTCATCAACGTCCATTTCATCTCCACATATTGTTAAGATATTATCGGTTATATCCAAAACTTTTGAAACTACGGACTCACGAACTTTTTTTGCCGACAAACACGCAAAAACTTTAGGTAAAACATCCTTATTGTAATCAACTAAGAATAACAAATATTCTTTACGTGAAGCCCATATAGCAAATAATTCCATTAGTGCTGATGGTGCTTGCGTACATTCAATATCCAATTTGGGAATTTTAATCGATATGAAGGATTTGAACATAGATTTAATATAAGGTTTGTAGTCAAAAAATGTACGAATTTTGAAAAATCCAGCTACTCGTTTTAACCCTAATTGTCTGATAACTTTTAATTTCTGGATATTTTCTTTATTTTCCTTGATTTCCATCTCAGTGTCATCATTCTCTTTTTCATTATTATCTAAAGAGACACCTTGACCTTCATCTTGTGATAACAATTTTCTTTGAGCATCATGGATAATATATAAAAGAACTTTAAACATATCAGGAATGAATGGCAATAGATAAGAGCCTAATTGTTTTAATATGTCCTCTAAAAAGTTCAAGTATCCGAGTTGTTTTCGGTATGTCACAAACTTGCATAAATCTAAATCCGGTACCAAATTAAACTCGTTATTTACTACACCTGGTTGGTTGCGAATGATGATAAACGGGTCAAGTAGTAAGTCCACCAAAAAGCTCAATTCAGATTCTAAACAATTTGATAAAGCAGCCAATACTGCAACCCTACGAGCTCCTATTCCAGAACTTGATGATGACTTGCCTTTTCTTGATATCATTCGACCATATAAAAGTCGAATAGCAATAGGCATTAATTCAGCTCTATGTGAGAATTCTACAGAACCATTGTCCTTACTTAGAGAAAATGTTGATAACTCATCCCGAAATTTAACCTCATCAACAAAATTACGGAGGTTATCTTCATAAGGAGTAACACCCTTGAGCTTCCAAGTGAAAAGACATTCCAAAGCAAGAGCTTGAGTTTTGATATCTCCAGCTGTCAACAAGTTTAAATAAATATTTTGCAAATTAGATGACTTATAGACTGATCGCGGATTTTTAAATTTGGCAAAAAGTTTTAAGAAAAGTGCCATTTTTGTTTTTATTATTTTGGAAGATTGTTCAAGAATTACTACTTTTTCCTCTTTTTGATTATTATTTTCACTACTTAATGAACCATTTACTTCCTCTATAACGTTCTCAGGTTTAGTTTCTGATACTTCTAACTTTTCTCGACTTTCTAGAATTTGTTCATCAACACCCATTTTATTCGACAATTCTTCAACTTCTGAGTCATATTCAGATTTTACAAAACGAAGAAAGAAGGGAACAAATTGTTTAGAATGTTGTTCAGCGACGTGCGGCACTTCAATAAGAGTTTTTATGAGAAGTCCATGATAATTCCAATAGTCTAACCTTTCATTTTGAGGAGTACACACCTATTAAAAAAATAAATTGTTTCCAAATTAGTGACAGAATATAAAATCAAATTTGATAATAATTTAATAAAAATAATTCTTTTATTCACCGAAATATAATGTATTAATAAACTGTTTTGACCATTATTTTCAAAGAATTTGAATGACTCGTCAGCTGCTTTATTAAATTTATTTAAATTTGGACATTCAAAAGATTTATCAGTAATCTTTGTAGGAATCAATATACTATCTAATTTTCCGAAATAAGCTTCAATAGTATATTTCGAAAATCCATTTTCTACTAATTCATCCTCAAATCGCAAAAATTCGTTATGAATCAAATTCCAAAATGTGCGCGGATCAACTTGTGAAAAATTCACTAAGACATCTATTGCATCCGTCCATATAGAACTAAAATTTATGGTCAATAAGCCTATAATAGAAATGATGCAAAACATTTAAATATGTTTGTTACACGATAAATATAATTAAATATAAAATTAATCCTTAATACCTACCAAAACAGTACAATGGTATAACCTCAGAATAAAATTCGGGTATGCGTTTTGATGATATTAATGGATTCAATTTTCGTAGTTGCATCGCTTTTTCACGATATGTAGATACTGTTATATCTATTTTCTCTACATTTAATATTATTGCAAAAATTTCGCAAGGTTCTTTGTCATCTTTAAAACTCTCTTCAGATCGAAGATGAAATTGATCAAAAAGGTTGAGTATCATTAATGAATATATTCGACGACGGTGTTTAAATGAACTAAAATTCAACTTCAAATGGGGATAAATTTTTTCTAGATTGTTCGTATTAAATAGATCACCATATTTAGAACTATGAAATAAAAAAAAAAAAATAAGTTAAACCATTGAAATATAATAAATATTTTATAATAATAATTGATTATTACCATGATTTCAAATATTCCATATATTCTGTAATTCCTCTCAAAATCATTTCATTTGTTCCATATTGGATCAAGATCTCATCGAAAATCAAACTCCATAGTTCGAACATAAATTCAATTTTGTCGGGTCCCCGATTTTTTCTGACAAATATTGTTATTGTTTCGATTGCTTGGCCCAGTAAATTTTGTATCAAGAAAAGTGGTGATCCGTCAGCAAACGGCCTCCTTGTGAGTGGTGAAATTTGAACTTTAGATGACTGTAGACAGCGTAACAATGACTTTATTAATGAAGATAATGAATCAATAACTGAATCAAATGGCGCCAATAAGTGAGGTATTATGGTAAGAGTAGCTGAAATTAAAGATATCTCTGAATTGAAACTGGACTCCTAAATATTTAAATTAAAATTCGATACAAAATTGTTACATTTAATAGACCATTCTAACAAAAACGTAAAATATTTCACCTCATTTACCTTATTTAAGTAAATCCAACTTAATTTCTCTGCATCTGAAACCCAATCATAGTCCTGCTTAATTATATTTATTAGTCCATCTGTAACGCTCTTATGCGTTATAGACCCTGATTCTTCGGATTTCTTTTGTATATTAGGAAATTTTATTAATTCATCCTTCGTAACAAACGATGAAATAGTTCCAGAAGAAATGGAGATGGTATCCGTTAAAAATAAATTGGCCCAGAAGAGGATCAACTTAGTGCTATTTGTTTCCCAATGCGTTGTAGAATACCTAAAAAAAAGGAAACGATATAAATAAAAGATCTGAGAAATAAGATAAATAATTAAATGTGGATTACCTTATAATGTACGGAAGCATAATGTTGGTATAATCCTCCCATTTTAGATATGATAGGTCTAATGAGAATGATAATACAGTGTCAACATCCTACAGATCATTGTTCATTGAGATATTAGAATTCAGTAAGTCACAAAACATAGATTAATATCAATTTTGACACACATTATACTCAAATATTTTATCCAAGATGACTTTTCCGCCAACAAGAATATCATCTAGTTTGGACAATGTGATCAAAGCAGCACACAATTTGAAAAAATGTTGTCGAAGAAAAGATAATTCTTGTGACGATGACATAAATATATATGGAGTTATATTTTGTGCCATCCTGAAAATTCGTTTGAAATCTAGTATAAATGATATATATAATAAATTAATTTGTGATGAAGTAAAATCCTACTTTAATTTTAATATTTTTACCATTAACTCGACCTCCCCTCCGAACAGTCAAACATATATAAATCAGAGATAAATTCAATCCAATTTTTAAAATAGACGCATTTGATATTGGTTCACTTTCATTTAGATCAAGTTTGCTCAAATTATCTTTAATCTCGCTTTCGATTTCTCCCAAATATAAATCCCATATTGGACCAAAATTCTCGCGTTTGATATAGTGAAGAAGAGCAATTGTGGTTTCTTTAAGAATATGATAACATGAACTTGTTTCTTTATATTTATAAAATAACTATCAATTAATAAAGTTTGCGCATTTAATAATTATATAATAAACGAAATCAAACATGTCATACCAATTTCATCGACTTTCTCAATTTTTGAATATGAGACGTATAATAACTTCTTTAATAATATTGATCCACTAGAATGAAGACTGTTTTCAGAAGCCTTTTCAAACATACAAGACGACAATAGATAAAATTAATAAATTAAATGTAAATACGATAAATCACAGAACATATATATATATACTTTAGCAGCCTCGCTAAATAATATGCTCAACCCTCTGCAATAAATTTCTGATGGAGACTCGTAAATTGAATCAATAATAAAATTAACAATCTTTGTAAGATTATTGCCTCGAGCCTTGCGTAAAAGAAACGCAAACGATTCGGCAGCAAACCGTTGAATATAAGGCTTCTGGTACTCTTTGCCAAGCAATGGAGCTATAAGGCTTTGTTGCAAACAAATAATGGTTAATAAATAGACTAAAGAAGATAACACATCTATAGTATGATAATTACCGATATGACGGACATAAGTCATTAATAATTTGTTTTATCAAATATTTAAATAAATATGCAATACAATTGAAAGTGCACTAAATATAGGAAAGTAAAGAAAAATGTTAATTAAAGAACTCTTAATATACTTAGATTATATTTAAATTGCAAACATACTTCCAAAATTTTAATATCTCGATACTTTGTTAAAGGAATGATACATGCAAATATCCGCTCAAAATATGAGTAGAATTCAATTTCAAGATCTTTAGCAAGTTTGGTTACCAAACTAAAATCATAATGCAAAAATTAGTTATTTCAATGATAATTATAATTTAATATAAAGATCTTTAACTAATTAATTACTCCAACAAAGGTTCCAGTGCCAAACTATTTTCAACTCTAAGATTTTTCTCCAATATCTCAACAATCTTTTCTTTATGATATAACAATTGGGGTAATGATTGACAATATTGTGACACTTCGCTAACAAAAATTGCAAAATCTCTTGTCAAGTTAAATTCTTTCCATGATTCCAATGATTCTTGAAAAAATGAACTAGCCTTGTGATATTCGAAAATTATTGAAAATGTTTAATTAATTGAATTAACAAAGAAAGAAACAAACGATTAATTTACCTCTGAGTTTTCTTGTGTACTTTTATCACGACTTGATACATCAATTTTGATATTTTTCACACGTTCGTTAAAGGTTTGATACTATGATATAAATTTTAATTAAATTATGTTTACTTAAAAAATTGTTAAAATAAGTGAAAATAAATTACTTTATAACGATTTTTTCCATCCCCCGTATTAAGTTCTTTTGACATTGTATGGTCTTTCATATTAAATTTTATACTTTTTGAAATATACAACAAAGATTATCAAAAAAATTTTTCTTGTAAAATTTATCACTGCTCATGTGCCGATCTGCACTGTAACACAATGCGCAGTAATACTGATCACTGGTTATTTTTCCCGAATGCATATCCACAGAATCAGTAATTTGTTGAACTTTCATTGTGACTTCCATGTATGCTATCATTAAAACATGAAAGGGATAAATTAAATTTGCTCCAATAGATTCTAGGTCTTGCACAACCGATGAACTGTTGGTTATGACTAGGCATTTGTCATTTTGACTATTATTACTTATATAGTATCAAATAAGCTTGATGACAGCTCAATTGGTATAAAAATTAATAATAAATTAATAATTTTTATGATTCACAATTAATATTTAAATTGTAACTTCGTATATTTTTTGAATTTTTTTGAATAATATAAAATTAGTCATTATTTGTATAGAATTTAAAATAATTTATATAGTGCAGGTAAATTAGGTAAATTTTTTTTTTTTTACATTTTCTTATCATTATCTCGTAAAAGTAAAATTAACTGATACCCAAAAATTTCATCTCCACGTGACTTTTTGCATTATGGTATCCACTGTGATAATTAACCATTTGTGACATTTGTGACAAATAGGATTTGACCTATAAAAACGCGAAGGTAAAGGGTGTGATACCAGTGATAAATATTTTACTTTGGTCACGTGAGGTGAAAATATTGGGCCGACTGGCGACAGAAGTGCAAAGTAATAAACTTTACGCGTCTACATACGAAAAGGGTATTTTTCGTTACATAGAAGCAAGGTCTTAAAGAATAACGCGAGTCACGCGTGTATAAAATTAGAACGGTTAACAGTAATTCTACAAGCCACTAAAATCTAAGTTTGTAAATCATTGTGAGTATTATTAGCAGTGTTATTGCAAATCATTACATAGTTTTTGTATAAATATAATTAGTATGAAAACTTCAGAACGTAGCTTCAATGGCTCGTGGCCACTACACTACAAGAAGCTCTTCTATGGCTTGTAAAGAAGAAAAGCAACGTACGAAATTCTTCCCAGAAGGTAAGAAAGCTTAGTTTAAGTTTTTATTGTTCTACTTTTACGCTTATTTATTTGGTCCTTATTTAACTTTTCGTCAAAAACTAAAGATTTCGTAAAAGCCATGACAAAGTCAACTTTTGTCAGCTGGACAGAGGCAAAGCCTCCCACATCAATATTTGTATCTGACTTATCGGTAAGTTGTTTTAGTTAAAAGTTATGTTATTTTTTCCTTCCTTTATTTTGATATTTATGAAATTTATTGCTTTAACAAGAAAACTCTTAAGGATAACATGCACGAAAAAGAGTTAAATGAGCGAATGGAAGAAAATCATCACATTAATCCGATTTTTATGTCTGAAAGGTAATTTTATATAATAAAAATATTTAATAATAATTGGACCAAATCCTTTGAATTAATGTATCAATTGATAGTGAAGAGATCGAAACAATCAGAAAAAAAAGCTTGTTTGCTCAAGACGTCACTGAAACAGAACAAGATATTATAGATAAACGTGTAGCATTGCAACAACGCCAGGTAAACCATTTGAATTAATTTTCTGCCAGTTCTAAAAAAACTAACTTATTACTTCGAACAGTATGCAGAGTTCGAGAGACGCGAACGAGAACGAAAGTCACAAAAAATTCGAGCTGTGTTTGAGTTTGTGTCTGATGAAGAGATTGAAGAGGCACTCAAAGATTGTGAAAATGATGAGGTATAAAAAAGATATGTATATTTTAGGATATTATCACCAAAAATATAAGAAAATGATGTTTTAAAATTGCAGGAAGAAGTTATTGTAAGAATGACACAACCACGTTACTTGATTGAAATTCGTAAAACAATAGCTGAAAGAAACATGCGCTCTTATCATAGTATGTTTCATTTCAGATTAGCTTAAAATTATACTTTATTATTTTCATTCCTCTCATTTTTATTTCTTTATCCTTTTATCAACTGCGTTTTCCAGTAAATTTGATGACTGACGAACAAAAAGAAGCATATGAACAACTCTTAAAGAAACGAAAGGAAACTCTGAAGAAATGGACAGGAGAAACTGCCAAAAAGTACATATTTAGACCACTCTGGTTTTGTACTTTGGTTTTTAGTTCCTGCATCCATTTTACATGGATAAACTAACTATTCTTTTAGACAATATCGTATGAAAGGTCGTCTTGCATTAGACGATGCTTTGAAGCAAGTTCAAGATAATACAAAAGATCTCGAAAAAGCATTTGAGGGTTGGTCAGAAGCTCGCATCAAAGCATATAAAGCAATTGATACAAAACCCAACACTTATTATTATCGATTCAATGCCCCTGGTGAAGAACAGAAGAAAGGACAATGGACACAGGTATATATACATTTAAAAAAGTCTTAAATCAATATTTTATAATAACAAATATGAACTTTGTAATTTAGGAAGAAGAGGACCTATTTTTCAAACGATTGAAAGAAATTGGAGCAGATGGTCAATGGGGAATATTTTCTATGGCAATACCAGGTCGTGTTGGTTATCAGGTAAGATATGAATATTCAAGATATTCTCTGTATTTATGTATGTGTATGCATGTATAATTATTATCATCTTTTTTTTCAGTGTTCAAACTTTTATCGATTATTGATAGAAACCGGTCGTGTTAAAGATCCTAATTATGTGCTTGATGAAAAGGGTAAAGCCCATTTTTTATTCAGCACCAAGAACAAAAAAACTGGTGAAACTGAAAAAACTTTCCGAACACATACTAAGCATGGAAGTGCTTCTCGGAAGAGAACATCATCTCAAACTACCAGTAAATCAACACCTGCCAAAAAGAAACGTAAAACTGGTAAAAGGCGAGGCTTTGCTTCCGATGATGATGATGAAGAAGAAGACTTTGATTATGATGATTCAGGAAGCTACATTTTGAAATCATGGAATACAACAAAAAGAACAAGAGCCCAATCATCAGGTAAAGGGCCCCGCAACCATGATATTGAGATGGAAGATTTTGATGATGACAATCCGTTACCTGGATTCATTGACCCAATAACATTAGAAGCAGTAGTTAAACCTGCAATTTCTCCATATGGACACGTAATGGGGTATTATACTTTTGCATTCTGTTATTTTAAATATCATTTAAGAAATTTTTGGGTTTACTATTTTTACTTTTACATTTAATAGATACGATAATTGGGTTCGATGTCTTTCTTCCGAAGCTCAAAAGAATACCTGTCCTCTGACTAAAAAGCCTTTGACAAAGCGTGAACTTGTGATTTTGACAAAGGATAATATTGATCAATATCGGTTTGTACTCTTTTTTTTGGGGGGAATTTATTTATTGATTTCATTAATTTCATATATTTAATTTTTAACCGTTTTACAGTTCAAAAATAGTCAATCAAGATAAGTAAAAAAAAAAACATTTTTAGGGAATAAGATTTTTATAACCTATACTATAAAATAAATCCCGTCAGAAAATATATATCTATAGTTAGTATCATGATAGTTATGGGAAAATACAAGTAGATCATGACAGAATTATGACTAAATAAATAATCACATCATTTTTGTAAATAATATAAATAAAGTTTATTTTGCATGTTCGTGAAAATAAATCTTTACTATGTCTAAACGCTCGAAAGTAAAACGAAACAACATTGTAAAAAATATGGACGAGGAATTAAAACAATTCGTTGAAGACGATAAACACTTCTCTTTAGTACGGTAAGTATAATTAATTCATGAAACTTAACAAATATCATATTTTAGATATTAAAATTCTGATGATTTTTATAGCAACTTTCATCTTGCAGATATTATTACGTTAGCAAATGGTGCATGTGGTTCTTCTTCAATTTTTTTAAGTATACAATATATGATCACGAAAGATAAAAATTTTCTTTGGATGAGCTTGTTATTAATGCCATTGGGAATGATGTTTGATCTTTTGGATGGGAAAGTAGCAAGATGGAGAAGAACTGCTAGTCTTTTAGGACAGGAATTGGATTCTTTGGCGGATTTAGTAAGTCATATATAATTATCCCATATTTAATTTATTTCATATCTAATTTTGCGACATCTTAGGTATCATTCGGTGTTGCTCCAGCAGTATGCGCTTTTGCAGTTGGCATGCGCACCTTCTTGGATTCATTTGTTCTAGTGATTTTTATATCTTGCGGAATTGCTCGTCTGGCACGTTATAATGCAACTGTAGCATCTCTTCCCAAGGATAAATCTGGCAAAATTCACTATTTTGAGGGTACGCCAATACCTACGACCCTGTGCATAATTGCATTGGTTGCTTATCTTGCTAAGGATGGATATATTGAGGAAAATCTTCCTGGTGGGATAATCAAATTACCTACAAATTTTACTTTTCACCCATTTGTTTTATTATATGGATTGGTCGGAGCAACCATGGTTAGCAAAACCTTAAAGATACCAAAAATCTGAATTAGAATATAGCTTAAAAAAAAAAAAAAATCATTACAACTATTTATTATTTTATTTTTTATAATATATGAAGTAAATACATTTATTTACTTTCTTTGGTGCACCTAATCAAGAAAATTATATTTAATATTTCATATCTATTGGATTCAAAAAAGTAAACTTTTTTTATTATTCTTAAAAATATATTTAATTTAGTTTTCAGCTATTTTGTCTTTTTTTTTGCTTTTAAATTTATATTACAAATTTAAAAAGGGATTTTTAAATAAAAAAAAAGAATCAATATTTAATATTATAAAATTTAATGAGTTATATTATTATAGTATTTGATTTGTAAATAAAAAATTTTAAAATTCTTAGTATTAATTTTAATTCAAATTCTTATAAAAAGAAATGGATTCAAAATATCCAAAGATGTTTTCTGTATCTTTTATTTTATAGGAAATAAGTAATAATTATAAGAAAAATAGCTAAAGAAAAAAATTTACTAAAAGAGTATTCTTGTTAATATTTTTAAAAGCTTTATAATTTATATATATCATATATAAATAAACAAATATATTTTTTTTTATTTTAACCTAATTTTTTAATTATTCTATTCTATAATATAAGTAGATTATATTTTCTAAAATAAAAAAATTTAAATAGATTTAGTATATTCTTTTTATATACAGTATTTAAAAATGAAATTTTAAAAGTTATAAATAAAAATATATATAATAATTAATTTATTTAATAATATTTTTATTAATTTTTAAGAAATAAAATATTATATTTATAAAAGAATAAATGTATATCTCGCAGGGGTACGACATCATTATTCATCGCCTCCAATTTGTCATTCCCGTGTCACACCCTCCGACTTTCATTTTTACTATTTATTCTAGGGACAAAATTTTTTCAAGATGTGAAATCCTATTTGTCACATGTTAATCGTCATACCCTTAATTTTGGCCGAAAACTTTAATTCTGGCCAGAATTTCTATTTTCGGATATTAGGTAACGTTATACAAACCAAAAAGGCAATTTTGTTTCTCTTCAAAATCGAAATTTAGGTTATACTAAACTCCCAAAAAAGGAAATTTTCTTAATTTCGGCCGGAATTACCGAATTAGGAACACCCGGCGATGTATAAATGTCTTACCCCCATGCTAGATCCAGATTAAAAAATCACACAAAGAAAAACAAAAAATTGTTTATTTAACTTAATTACATTTATCTATATTAAATAAATTGAAAAATATATAATAAAAAAGTTTATAAATATCAAAATATAATAAATTTAATAATTCCATTATGATAAAGAAAAAACAAATAGTTATATTATCAAAAAAAATTACTATTATTAAAAATTATATAGATTATAAAAAAGTAAAAAATTTTTAGTAGAAAAATTTCTTACTATGTGAATGAGATTGCTTATGATGAGTTTAATCATCCTGTTGAAGCCAACCTTCACATCTCAAATAAGCTATGATTATAGGATACTTTATAGTAAAGAAGTATACTAAATTAGATATCATAAAGACAACTATTTTTTCAAAAAATTTTATCACTTAAAGAATAAGATTCATTACATACATGGTAAAGATGTTTTGCGATTAGTGAGGTTTATTGAAAAAAAAGAATAAGGATAAATATAATAATAGTATAATAGATCAAAATAATTGTAATATTAATAATTTAGATAAAAATATTATAGTAGAAAATTCAAATAGATTCGTTTCTCATATTAGTTTAGATAATCACTTGGTACTAAGTCAGAAGAAGTGTAGATAAAGTGTAAGAATCAGTTTATGCTAAGAAAAAGTTGCTTTCACTCCTTACCTTTACAAATTTACTTTTTTACACAATAAATTACATTTTTCTTATTAATAGAGGATATATTCATAATTTATAAGATATATTTGTCAATTCTGACACTAATACAATAAATACAATTAACTTGTCTGAAAAAAAAATGTAAAAAATTAAATATTAATAAAGAAATTTAATAATTTAGATAAATTAATAAATATAAATATATTAATAAATTGTATTTTAAATTTTAGGATAAGAAAATTTAATATAAAGCAATAAAATTTATAAATTTTATATATTAATTATAAATAAATTTTAATAATGCCTTCAGAACTTTTTAATTATAAAAAAAATAATAAATAAATAAATATAATCAAATCATTTTGAATGATTTTTAAAATATCATTCGATATTAATATCATATTTATATATTTTCTTATTTTTTACTATTTTTTTTCTATATTTTTTTATCTTTTAATATAAAAAATGAGTCAAATTAATATTCTAAATTATTACAAATAGTATGATTAGTTAAGAAGAAATTTCTGATGAGTAAATACCTTTTATGCTTTCTTTTTATAAAAAATATATTTTTTTTCCCTAAGGCAAGTTAAACGCATTTATTGTATTAGTATCAAAAGATGAATACATTCTATAAATCATGTATATATTCTCTATGACTAGAAAAATATAACTTATCACATGAGAACTTTGGTTTATAAAGATGAAAATTGAAAACAAATTCTACTTGGACAGTGCATTCTAATCCTTACGCTTTACCTTAGATCTTCTGCCCAAATATCAATATGATTATCTAGATTAATACTTGCTGAAACTTGTCTATCTAACCCTTTATAACTATCTGAAACTATACTATCAAAATTACTATTAAACAAATTTAAATTAACATTATCTATACTATCTTTTAATCTAGTATTACTATTATTACAATTGTCTATATTATCCTCTGAATTCTTTTAAAGGTTTTATAAGAAATATTAAAAAAAATCCACTTAAAACTTTTAATATATCTGATATTGTATTTAATTAGATATTTAAATTATATGTTTAATTATTAGAATTATGCATATTTGATTTTATTAATAAAAACAGATAAATTTTATATGATTTTAGTAGTTAATATATATTAATAAAGCAGGTGCAATTTATTTTTACTAAACTTTAATTATATTATTATAAAGGATTGTTACTATTTTTTTTTTGTTTTAAATAATCTAATATATTAATATTTAAATATATATTTGTAAATATTATTATTTTTATTTAAATATTTGTTTTATATTTGTTATTAAAATTAACTATTATTAAATTAAATCTTATACATATATTAAGATAATTTTTTCATAAAGAATTTAAGAAACAGTTATTTTTAAATAAAAATTTAATTAATACTATTTAGTATTTTTATAAGGATGATACAATAAATCCTAAAAATGATTTTGAAAATAATGTATTAAATCTTTTTAAAGAACTATAAAAGATAAAAAAAAAAAGATCCTATATAGTTTATAAACTATTATTGCATTAAAAATTAATTTTTTTATTTATTTTGAATAATATCTTACAAACAAATCCTAACATAATATAATAATATTTTATATTTATTAGTTTAAATTATATTATCAGCTAACACAATATTATTTAATATAGATAAATATCAATATACATAAAATTAAAATTAAAATCTAAAAGTCAAAATACTTTAGTCTGAGAGGTTTAAAGTCAAAATTAATGTTAAAATAGTTAAAATTATATCATATTATATAATTTTAAATAGTTACATAATAATATATATGTAAGTAATATAAAATTTCAAATTATAATAACTTTATCAATATTAATGCTATAAATATAAAATTTATATTATTAGAATTCTCTTAATAAGGTAATTTAAATGGTAGTAATTTTATTAAAATTTATCACTGATTATTAAAATAAATAATTTTGAAGTTTCATATTATTTATTAATTATAAAAATCATATGATATAATATAATTTTAGTTATTTTAATTATTTTAACCACTTTAATTTTAGTTTTATATGTAAATAAATATTGTCATTTAAGATTAGTAATTCAAATATTAATATCTGAGAAAATAATAATATTATTTATATATACTAGATAGGCAATGGAAATCATTATAAGTCCAGAGCTTTGAGAAAAAAAACTATTTATGTGACATTATTTATTGTTATCACCTTATCAGTATATCTTATTCAACGTAACATCAAAACAATCAAAACAACAATTTTTATTTGTCAATTTACATGTGCAGACAACCAAAAATCACTACATAATCTTAATCATTTATCATCTTACATAAACATATATAGTCCTTCACTTCGTTCTGAACAATAAATTCTTAATAATCTTTTTGGTAAACCTAAAAATTAGCTTAATATAGAGTTTTTTTAAAAGTAAAAATATTTTTTGCAAAGTTGAAGTATAGGTTTGACATAATAGAAAAAGTCTTTTTCTGAAGTTTAAGTTTTTTTTGCAAGTCTGAAATCTGTATCAGGTTTGTGACGCAGCTAACTAATATGACATAACAAAAAATCATAAAAAGAAAATTTTTTATATTAAAATATAGCCTTTAAAAGTTACTAAATATACCTAATTTCGGCTGCTTTGCAAGTTTACTTAGAGTGTTAGTTTTAAATATCATTATTTTTTTTTTTTTTTTTAAGGTTGGTAAACTCATCATAAAATTTTTATTAATGATTGAAATATAAAATAAAACAAAAGAAACAAAGTACAAATGAAAAATAATAAAGACATATGACTACAATAAAAAAAATAAGTAATCATCCTTATTAACCAACATACGTGACTAAACTCTAAATTATATAAAAAATTTTATATATAAATCATATATATAAAATAAAACTAGTGGAGTAACATGACAAAAGTATAGATCGTCAAATGAGAAATATAGAATACATTATCATAAATTAGAGAGAAGTCCATAGAGCTAAAAGGTGAGGGAAGCCTGCAACAGGTAAAAACCACTCACCCTAAATTATTTAAAAATATAAAAACAAAAGGAAAAAAAAGAAAAAATAATGGATATAGAAGTAATAATACTATATATCGCTCATAACATCGTAAGTTTGATTTATCGTAGAATCCATTATATCTACTCCCTATTAGAATGGTAACCTCGAAAATAATTATGGGTGTAGAGACCAGAACACTCCACTACTAGCAGAAGATTCATCAAGCTTGTTCTGGTAGTAGAGCCTTGAATCACATACCATTAATGTCTTATCTAAAAGAATTCAGCTGTCGTATCAACGGAAAATATCCCTTTAAATGTGCGTACATAGCCTTTAATCCAGTACTCTGATAGGTATACAAATCCCGGTAAACAGTTCTAGTACTATAGTATTAAAATTTAAATTTCAGAGACGCCTTGTCACAAAATAGAAAAAAAAAATCAGTGTGCGATCTTCACATCAGGATAATAGAACAATTGAAAACACATGTGCGATACGGTCTACTGTTTATTATATTAATTATGATGTAAAAAATGCCTAAGCCCAGGCAATAACAGTTATCTCATATGTAGATAACCAAAAAGGTAAATTGGTAAGTGTATATAACAAAGAAAAGACTGATCGGTAAAATTTAACCAAAGAACCAATCAGAAGGTATAGATAACAAACGTGTAAAAACTCTTAAAATGATCATTAAATGAAAAAGAAAAAAAATATAGAAGCTAAAGCACAAAATTGCACCAATGAGAGACGACCAAAAACAAGACCAATCCACTAGGAAAAAGAAAAGTGAAAAATGCAAGAAAAAAATTTTATTTCATAAAAATGTAGAAAGGCTCGTAAGCCTAGCCAGTAGTGCATAAATGAAATAAAAAGTATTTCAAGAGAAAAAGCTTTTCATCTTATAAAGCGAAACACAGAAACATAGTAATAAAAATAAAAGAGTGTGAAAATCTTTAACAAAAGGTATGGTAACAGAGAAAAGGAAAAAGAGTTTTTTTTAAATATCATTATTGACTTATTTGACAAAAATTTTATTTTTGTCAAATCTATTTTTGGAAATGATCAGCAAAGCAGTAAAATCAGTCATTTATATATAAAGTCAAAAATGGTATTTTAAACTTCCTTCCAAACTCCAAAGCATAAGTAAACTTGCAAAGTAGCTGAAACTACATTTACAGTAAAAATTTAAAAGCTTTATGACAAAGAAAAAGATTGTTATGTATTTTTTTGAAAAATTACTGCACTACAAACCTGGCACAAATTTCAAACGTGCTTTTTTTTTAAAACCTTTTTTATGTAAAAACTTTATTGATTATTATTCAAGAATACACAATCAGTTTAAAGATTATATTATTACATGTTACAATTATTTGTTTATGTTATCACAACTGAAAAAGGGTATTGCGTTTACTCTATTATAAGTGGAAAATAAAAATAATTTTTCTTTAGATCAAATATGCCTGTAGTTTTAAAGAAGAATGAAATTACCTGACCAAGTTACTTTAGATCTATCGATAAAGCAGGATAGGAAGTAGAATTGCTATTACCAAACTGTTTAATATAATTTCATATATATCCAGTCTGAGAAGTCTTATCCTGTTAGTGTTTCACAGATGATTCAGCCGAATCAAATTTAATTCAGATTCGATTCGATTCGATTCAGAAATTTTGAATTGCGAATCGAATCTGAATTGATTCGACTGATTGTTTAATTTTGCCCAAATTTTATAAAGCTGGCCAAAATTGCTTTATTTGGATCTTATATAATATTACACAAACCAAAAAGGCAATTTTGTTTCTCTCAAAAATTAAAATTTTGGGTTATACAAAATTTCCAAAAAGGCAATTTTCTTACAGATCATTTAATTCTGGCTGGAATTATGAATCACGTGACATTGGCATCGAATTCGAATCGAATCCGAATTGATTTAATTTGATTCATTCAAATAATGAATCAAATTTGAACGATTCGTGATTCAATTGAATTAAATTTGCATCTGATTCAATTCAATTCAATTCGTACAGAACACTATATCCTGTCCATGAAGAATAGAATCATATATATAATTACAATAAGGATTACCTTAGCCTCACAGTAAAAATTACCACTCTTGTTAATGAGATATTATATATTTTTTTTAATGCTATTTTCTCTATTTTATTAATACCTTTTTATCCAACACTATACTATTTCTACATCTATTCATCGAAGAGTTTACACTAGACCTCTTCACCTTCTCCTACCTTCCATTATTCAAGAACAAAATAATAACTTTACCTCGCTCCAATCATATCTTCTGAATAATTGGTAAAGGTTCTCAAATCAGTTCATATGTATCTTCTCTTAAGATTAGATAAAATAATAGGTCTTCAAACTAGTACGATACATCAAATAAGATTATAGAAATTAGCTACTAGTAGTTTAGTACTAATCTTTAGAAGAGAGAAATTAATGATAAAGTCTTCCAGTACAAGATCTTTAACAACTTCACGTTGGTCCTAACGATTCAATTTTATTAGTAATATCCCTATCTTCAGTTTACATAGATCTCCTCTCAAATACAATTAGATCTTTAAACTAGCATGAACTATCAAATAAGGTTATAAAAATTGGCCACTAGTACCAACTTTTAGAATCAGGAGACTAACGATAAAATCTTCCAATAAAACCAAATCTTTTAAATTATTAAAGTTATATAAAAAACAAAACAGCTTCTTGAGCTTAATTATAGGCATATGTCAGACTTCTTCAGAAATTCAAAATTGCTCATAATAACTGGATATCAAAAGTAGAAAGGATGAGAGAAAAATCTATGGACGAAAGATAATAATATTACATATAATACCTAAATTATGACTTAAGTATAAGTATATAAAAATAAGAAAAGTACAAGCAGAAAATTTTTCATCAACTATCCAAACAAAATCAACTCTTTAAGAGTATACAAAAGGGATCACTATCTGTAAAACTAAACTAAAGGAATGTAACAACAATGGGAACTAATCATATAACAGTGATTAGTTGCAAATCAAATTTTGGATATTCTCATTTTTCTTATTTAAAGTAGCAAGTATAAAGAAGAAAACAGTATGCTACACCTTCCTAGGAACTACTTAGAGAAGGATATCTAGAAGTGACCAAAAAATGAAAACTAAATTATAATAATAGACAACCAAACATCAAACCAGGATTACTTTCTTCTATACCCAGAATATCAGAAAGAGCTTCTTATTATCCAAGCCTATGCTTTAACTCTATGAAAAGATTTTTACTTCCAAAGAAACTTCATGCTAAGCTAACTTTTGGATCTACTAGAAGTAGTCACAAGTTTTCTTTTCCATCTTGTGCAAAAAAAAGTGCCTAAGAATACCAAATGGCTTCTTTAGTATCAATTTTAAAAAAAATATCAGTGACTGAAAATTATCATAAACTTGATTTGTAAAGAAACTTGATGAGCTGAAGACTATTATTCATATTTCCTAAAGTTTTTTTGTTAATTCTAGTGACGTAGCAACACTTTTTCTTGATTAAAAGATCACTTTCATAGAGCAAACCAGCCAAAAAGTATAACTTTTCTTTTCCAAACTTCTTGGAAGAAATGGGTATAACTGCAGTGATGTGCATTTTATGCTTCCAATAGTAAAAAACTTGATTGAAAACTTCCAATCCAAATGATTTTATTAGAAAATTATGCTTCCAAGTCTTCCAAAGGTACTTCCAATAGTGATTCCAATCTTCCAAGTGCACATCACTGGGTATAAGGATTGTCAAGAAGAGTACCCTTTTCTGAAGTTTAAGTTTAGTATTTATCCTTAATTAAATATTATTATTATTTTTTGTGATTATATGGAAAAAGTTATTAATTTTTGAGATATTTGTGAAGAGAAATACAAAACCCAGTTTGTTGATAACAGCATCACTTTATTACTAATTATAATTAGTATCTTAAGTTCTTTTATTTTTGCTAATATTGGATATTTATAAGGTAGAAAATAAGAGGAGGATATCAGAAAATTAATAGATAGCTGATTATTTATTGGTAATTAGTTCTCTTATTGTTATATTTCTTTGGTTTTATTTCATAAATGGTAATTCTTTAATTTAGCTACTTAAAGTGATATAATGTGTTATTATTTAAAAAATCAAAAAAAGTATATAAGAAGACATAAGTGCTGAGTCAAGATGCATTACTATTAGTTTAAAAGGAAATAGTCTAGTTGTAAATTATTTTTCTTTTTATAATAGGTATATAAAAGATTAAGATTCTTAGAAAGTGATAAGTTAGACTAACTAATATACTATCTTCATATGTAAGTAATCAACTTAATTATATAAAGAAATGTTTAATAATACTGTTAGGAATTGACTTTTATAGAAGAATAACTACTAAATATATTAATGATATAGGTTTTTAGATAAGAGTTATAGACAAAACAATGTAAGTAATCATCTCAATTCAGCTGAAGCATCTATAATGTCATTAAAAATTGGCTTGGTAGAGTAGAGTAATAGAGGTATTTTAGTATTTTCTTTTTTTTTTATATATATAGTGGCTTACAAAAAGAATGTAACCATTAAAAATAAAACTTTAAAGTAATATAATTTTTTGTTTATAAATCATATTAAAATAAAATTTTAGTTTATTGACTTTANCAAATCAAAATATATCCAAATTTGTAAATTTCATCTCCAATCTAATCAGATGATCTACATTTTGATCANAATTTATCCATTTTAGNCNTTGCAATGTTTATGTGGCTTTATGTCGATCCATTTTTGGCTAATTTAAAATCGGAAAGCAACTGGTTACCTAATATGGAAAATTATAAAGAAATAAAACCCCAGCCCTCTCTCTTACTAGCTAAAAAAAATTTTTTCAATATGCCATTTTTATCTGCTGAAAAATGAGCAAGAATCTTCACCCTTCTTAAAGAAGGCTATCCAGCTAATTTCATTGTAGCTAAAGAAGGTATTCACAAATCCACAGTCACTAGAATTCGTCAACACAAAGAAGAAATGGGTAGCTTTAAAAATAAAAAAATTTCAGGTCATCCCTGAGTTATTTCTACCCATACTGAATGTAAAATTCTCTGGCTTGTTACTTCTAATAAATGTTCTACAGCTGTTGCTATATAAAGTGAGCTTAAAAACTATGATAATATTCAAATTTGTGCTGAAACTATATGCAGAACACTTTGATGAAATGGTTTAGGATCAAGAATTAAGAAGAAAAAACCTTATCTCAAAAAGACACACCATAAACGTCGCTTGGATTTTGCAAAAAGATATCAAAATTGGATTGTAGATGATTGAAAAAAGGTAATCTAGTCTGATAAAAGTAAGTTCATGCTCTTTAGTTCGGATGGACACCAATACTGTTGGAAGAAGCCAGGAGAACCATTAAGAAGTCCTCATGTTAAATCAACAGTAAAATTTGGTAGGGGTTGTATAATAGTTTGGGGTTACTTTTCAGCAAAAGGTGTTGGTAATATTTGTATAATCAATGGTAACTTAAATAGAAAACTTTACCGGCAGATACTTGCAGAAGACCTTATGGAATCTATTTCAGAATGGGAATTAAGTGTTGAAAATATGATTTTTCAACATGATAATGATCCAAAACATCTGATAATAAAGTGACTGTTCTTGACTGGCCTGCACAATCTTCTGACCTAAACCCAATAGAACATCTTTGAAATAAAGCTGAACGTCAATTAAGACATCTTCCAGAATGAGCTACAGGAAGGGAAGACCTGTGGGAAAAATTTCAAGATGTGTGGTTCAGAATTGAGATTGATGTTTGTTTGAATTTAATGGAGTCTATGCCAAAAAGAATAAATGATGTAATCAAGGCTAAGAGAGGTTATACAAGGTGGTAGTAAGATGTAATTTAATAAATAAATATGTTAGTGCTGGCATCTATCATTTTTTTGGTTGAAATCTAACTGGTTAAATATTGATTTCNNAAAGTCANATAAATAGTNCAACNCTAGAATGTAAAAAATCTTTGCATAGATTTTTTTTNACATGATCAAATAAAAATAAAATTTTATATTTTAATGAAGTTTGATTTTACGAATACAATAAACTTTATTTTATTTTGATATGACTTATGAATTAAAAGTTATGTTAGTTTAAAATTTTATATTTAACAGTTGCATTCTTTTTGTAGGTCACTGTATTTTAATTTTAGTTCTTTTTAGATAGTCTTTTTTTTCAGAGGTTAGTATTAATATTTGACTTCTACAAATTTATCAATATTTTATGCTAATTAGAAGACTCTGATATTTGAGAAAAAATTTAAATAAATTGGTTAAAATGATTATTTATTAGTTTTAGTATTAGGATATAAAGAGATTTAAAATATAGTTTATATTTAAGAAGAGTCTGCTATTGGATCTCTTTATAAGGACTTATATTATGTAAGTATGACAAGCTATATTTTTTCATAAATAGGTGAAGAATATATATACAATCGTTCCCCTCTATAGGTACTTCCTGTTTAGTCACACCCCCTTATAAGCACATTTATACTTGGCCCAAGTTACTAATAATAATATTAAAAAAATCTTCTCTATAATCACATTATATAGGTTTTTTATAATCATACCTTTTTTTTTCAGTCCTGGGGGATGTGATTATATAGGGGAATAACTGTATAGATTATGTAAAATATGATTAGTTATCTTTCAAACCATCAAATAAATTATATCTGTCTTATCTTCAATAAAAAAAATAAAAAATAAAAAATAAAAAAAAATATATATTTTTTTTTAATAATTAAAAGAAAATTGCTAAACATTGCTTGGGTAATTGTTGCCTGGACAATTATCACTTGGATCTTTGATCATGTGGCAGATTTAATATTTTTGATTGGTCACATAATCGTATTATGTTTATTTATATATCATTAAATTTTATTTTTAGTATAGGTTTATTTCCTCTAAACTTGAGTGCTAAAATTTCTATATACTGAAATTTATTTGGAATTCAGTATATACTAAAATGCAATTTTGGAAATTTGCCAAAATTCCAAATTATTGCCAAAATCCCAAAATCTATAAATCATAAATTTCAGTTATAATCATATAAAGTAAATTAAAAAAATTCTCTTAAAAAAATAACTGAAGCTTAGAATTTTAGAATTTAAGGATTTTTAGGATTTGAAATTTTAGCAATTTGTATATGCTAAAATATTTTGGGATTTAGCATATAGCTGAAAGGTTTTTGGTACCTAAGTTTAGTTTTCTCAGTTTTTATTTTTTTTTTTTATTTTTATTTCTAACTTATATTATTTCATCTTTTTCATCTTTTATCATTTTTTATTACATCTTTTCATTTTTTATTATTTCTTTTTCTTTCCTATTTATTTTCCATCATTTCTTTTCATCTCCTATTACTCCTTTTCATCTTCTATTACTTCTCTTCATCTTTCCATTAATTCTTTTCATCTCCTATTGCTCCTTTTCATCTTTCATTACTTTTTTTCATCTTTCATCACTTCCCATTATTACTTTTTACTCCCTTTTATTTACTATTACTTTCTATTACTCTATTGTTATTTTTTTTTTATTAGCATTTTTCTTCTTGATCATTATAATTTACTTATCTTTTTTATTTATTGTTATTGTTTCTTTTATTTGTATCACTTCATTAAAAATAAATAAAATCATAAATGTGTGACTTTTAAATTTTAAAAAATTTTATTAGATAAGATTATTTTAAATAAATATGTTTGTAAAAATTATTTTTTTTAAAATCTTTTGCAATAAAATTTAAGTTTAACTAATCAAAAAATTAGCCAAATTAAAAAAATTAGCCTATATATTATATGACATATTTGAAAAAAAAACCCAGATGATGATCATCTAATAGGTGACAATTACCTAGATAACATTTAGCAATTCCCTTATTAAAATTATTAAAATAATAATATAAATATTTTTTTTAATACATAAGTTTAAGTATTACTTTAAATTTATAATTTATATTATATAAAATATTAAATGTTTAATTTTAGTTTTACTAAAATTAATATTAATATATTTTAAATTATTGAATTAAAATTAAAAGAGTATTGCTAACTTGTACCCAGAGTGAAGATCATGTGAGGTGACTATCATCTGGGTAATTTTATCTTTTATTGTCTTATCATATGATTTTTATTATTTTTTAATGTGTTACAAAAATAAGGATAAATCTAATTATAATATTCTGTTACATGTCTTATTTGTAATAATCTCAGAAAATAAGTTCAGATAATAAATTTTTATTTATAGAAATTATTTATTTTATTTATAGGATTTTAATTTATCAAACTAAATACAATAAAAAAATGACAATACATGTTAATATAGTAAAAGTAAATATGCATTTTTTTTTATTTTTTTTATCATTTATATTACTAAGTAACCAAACTAAAGTATTCTAAAGGAAATAATAAAAAAAAAAA